>JAHWFO010063763.1:210321-231965 GCA_023313115.1 Rhysida immarginata
TTTTATTATTTTTTCTGTTTTTGTTTTTCGTTGGGGTTTTTCTCAATTTTTATGAATAAATTGAGTGTGGAAAATAAATATAAGTCTAGAAATTTTCCCCAACATAAATTGTATATGTATAACTAATTGACAACACAACTCATTACAATAAAAATAGATTATCCAAAAAATGGAATTGGCTTATTACCAATAATTTCGAAAATAACCATAGAATACAACAACCAACGACTCAAAATGATCAACCAGTTACTAATAACTTAAGAAATCAGTCATCAATAGCAAATAACATTAGTGATCAATATAGTGAAATCATACAACACAATGAAGAAGCAGTTCCTGATAACCCACCAAACATCATCAATTTAACTAATGAAGATATCCCAGAAAAATGGATGAACATTTTAGAACTAGGACCGAAATTTGCATATAATGCCCCAATAAACCTAACAGATATGATAACCAACATAGAATATATATTACAAAAAGAAGAAGTAAATAATAAAGAACATAACCACTATAATAAAGAATAATAAAGAAAATCTATATTGGCATAAGGAAATAAAAAAATTTAAAACTTATTTAGAAGATAAAGATCTAATTATAACAAAAGCAGACAAGGGTAAAATAATGGTCATACAAAAGAAAAAAGATTACATTATTAGCATAGAAAATTTCATAAAAGAAAATAAAATTTTCAAATTAGAAAATAATGATCAAATAATACAATTCCAAAAAAATGTTATTAAAAAAATAAATGAATTAAAAAAAGAAAATATGTTTAATGAAATACAACAGAAACAAATAATTCCAGGAGAAACATCACCAAATTCAATTTATGGAGTAATAAAAATACACAAAGAAGGAAATCCCATAAGAATCATAACATCCACCAAAAAATCATCAACTTACAAACTAGCAAAATTTCTAGATAATTATTTAAAAAAATTCTTTGATTTTAATTACACAATAAAAAACTCAACACTAGCCTAACAAACATTAGAAAAACTAAAATTAGAAAATAAAGACAAAATTTATACTATAGATATAACAGCTATGTATGATAACATCCCAATCATACCAACTCTCGACATCATAAAAAATCAATTAAAAAAAATTACCTTACACGAAAGTACTAAAAATCATACAATCTATAAATCTATGTTTCACCAACAATCAATTAAAATTTAATGAAAAAATTTATTCACAAATTGAAGGCTTACCCATGGGTAGCCCATTATCACCAATCCTTTCCAACATCTATTTAAATAACATGAAGCACAATTTACTAAACAAATCGCAACACAAACAACACATAAAAATATGGATGAGATATGTAGATGACATCCTAGTCATAACAAACAAACCAATAGAAATATTAATACACCTATTAGAAGAACGATATCCTTTAAAATTTACACACAACAACATGACCAACAACCGTATCACATTTTTAGATATAAATATTATAAAAAATGAAAATAATCTACATTTTGAGATATATGAAAAACCAACAAAAGGTAACGACATACCACATTACTTATCACAACAACTCACACACCAAAAAATTAACACTATTAAACAATATTTACAAAGAATAAAAAATCTTACATCCCCAAAATATATTCCTACAAATTTAAAAAAACTTAAACTGAACCTATTAAAAAACAAATATCCAATAACTTTAATAGACAAAATTTTGATAGATGCGTTTATAAACAATACAACAAAAACTATACCAATTCAACAAGAACAACAAAAAAGATATTCAATACAATACAATAATAAAATTTTCCACAAACAGAAAAAAATATTAGAACAAATACCAAACATAAAAATCATAACAAATAACATTACTAAAACATTAATAACCACCACCAACCTAAAAACAACAATCAATCAAAATAATAGCACAAATATCAATTTCAAAGAAATTTGTCAAAATAATGAAGAAAAATGGAACACTAGAAATATAATTTATCAAATACCATGTAAAGATTGTGAATATATCTACAAGGTCAAACTAAACAACAATTAGAAATAAGATTAAAAGAACATGAAAGAGCACTTCGCCACAAAGACAAAAACAACCATTTAGTTAATCATTGTATCAAAGAAAACCACACACCAGATTGGAATAACACAAAAATCATTGGAAAAGAAGAAAATTAGAAAAAAAGATTAATTAAAGAAACAATAAATATCATTACAAACAACAAAAATTTAGCCAAACCATCAATAGAGATAAACAATAAATGGACACTACTTTTAAACAACAATCACCCTATTATACAATAGCCAACAATCATAACCAACAATTACAACCAATTTAGCTTCATCACCTTATATCAATTGTTACATTCTTATTTCAACTGTTTTCAACATTCAAAAATATTTAATCCAACTGAAGATGAGAAATATTCTCGAAAACGTTTTTTTATATAAATTTTATCACAAATATTTCAATCACCCTCTTCAAAATTTCATCTGTATTTAAAAACCGACACTTCCTTCAAGATTATCGTTTTCCCCTATCAACATTATCTTCACAAGACTTCATCTACATCCTCAATAGACTGGTTTTATTTCTACTATCAACAACATCTGCAATAGACTACATCCTTTGAGTTTTCGTCCATCTCACAAGTTTCTTCATCGTTTTTCAAGATTGGTGACTTTATTTATTATTTATTTTTTTGTTTTTATTAATTTTACGATTTTACCCATGAAATAGGAGACTAAACTCATTTAAATTTAAATTAATCATTTAAACTCCTTAAATCAATAACTAAAATGATTTTCTTGCCCGTCACTTTCATTTTCGCTTCGTCACTTTCACCTGGTCCTGGAATAGTTTCATCACTCAATTGACCAAAACATTCGTTTCCTCACGGTTAAGAATGAAGAAGTTAAGGTCAAATTGTCAAAGAAATATCTGAGACAGCTACTGAAGGTCAGCAGACAGGTCATACAATACCAAATTAAGAAACTGGACTAAAAACTTTTACGGAAACCCCAAGTGCCACGCTTTAACAGATAAGACCATTGAGAAATGTGTCCGTCGAGTTTGGCCATTGTATCTGTGACTTAACAAGGGTCAGTGGAAAAAATCATAACCATAGATGAGGCATGGTTTTACTTAACCTGGAGAACGTGTAATACACTTCAGGGAACCGAGCTACTTCTGTGTCACATTTCAATGATATGATTTGGGCTGATATCTCAGTCAAGGGAACCCCAAAACTAATCTTCCACCAGGATTCCGCTACTTCCCACGCGGCAAAAAAATGGCGGAATTTCTACGAAATTCAAATGTCAAGTTAACAGTGGCTAACAACAGTCCCGATATGCCCCGTGTGATTACTCTCAAACAACGAATTAAAGGACGCAGAGAGCGTTCTCTCTCTCTCTCTCACGATGGTGCAATGTGTCATACAGCTGTACAGTAGCTACCAAAAAAATTTGCACTTACCGCATCGTGACAAATGGAGCGTCTTTAATTTTTGCGCCGCCAGGTGCGCAAGATTTTGGAATTACCCACTTGCCAAAGGTAGAGTCCGTAGAATTCCGGCTTTTAGTGACAGCGCGCCGTTGAATCATGGGAATAAATATATTTGAAATAATTCTTTGTTTTGTTTCTATAATAACTATCCTTTTAACCGAAATAAAGAAAATAAAAGTGAAGTATAAAAAATAAATGAAAATAAATCTAATAATTTTTCATTTTAAGATGTAATCTAATATCTCATCACGTGACGATCGCCTTGGAACTTTTATGATGTCATCTCTCATCACATTTACTGCTTATGTGACATAATCTCTGACATCACAATAAAGGAGAATAAAAACGAGGCTTCCGAGAGTATACAGCTGACCCATACAATGAAAAAAGTGACGACAATAAAGATGGCGAAAAGAGGGAAAATTACCAGGTTAACCATTGCCATCTATTGTCATAAAACCAAAATAGCCGTCATCATCTAAACAAATCAGAAACATATTAATTTGTATTCTAAAAATTATTGTTTTTTCAATTTATTTTTTATACTTCACTTTTATTTTCTTTATTTCGGTTAAAAGGATAGTTATTATAGAAACAAAACAAAGAATTTTTTCAAATAAACTTATTCCCATGATTCAACGGCTAGTTATCACTAAAAGCCGGAATTCTACGGACTCTACCTTTGGCAAGTGGGTAATTCCCAAAATCTTGCGCACCTGGCGGCGCAAAAATTAAACACGCTCCATTTGTCAAGATGTGGGAAGTGCAAATTTTTTTGGTAGCTACTGTACCTCTGGCGTTCCGCACGATATACCGAATGGCCATAATCTAATGCGTCCATCGTTGCAATCGAGAACTAAACTTACCCCACATAGCCTAGCCGCTTTAACAATGGAGTCCTTGTATGGCTATGTATGCTGAAATTTTTTCGTTTTCGCGGTTTATTTTGAAAGAAACACAATTTCGCACTCTCTTATTTTGCAGGCATCTATAGTAGCTTCAGATGAGTAACATATTTCAATTTGGTGGAAATCTGTGGATACATGTTCGAGGGATTCCCTTGTTAGTTCATCCGAGAATGCAATATATCGCCATTCCTGCCTCCAATCTTCACGTTCTCTATACCACAAAAGACGTGCTTAACGATGGATCGGTGTCAATAGCAATCTGAGCAGAGTACGTCATGTTTGTAGTGCACTTTCATTCTGTAGACATCTCCGAATAGTCCTGTGGGATACTGCTATTGCTAGAAATGACCGCACACAGTCATGATCTGTGTATATGTTTAGCTTAGATCCGCCGTCATGGTTCCTTTCAAAGCGATCCAAATGATGATAGCGAGGTCACTGTTGATGGCCAGGCACCTCTGTGATCACTCAGTACTGTCAATAGTCAATACCAGTAGAATTTGTGATTTTGTTGTCCGTGCAGCGATATGTTATGTGCATTTATGATTTTGATGTATGTGACACGTGGACAATGAACATTACGAGTTGCATCGTCTCCAAATATTTTATTTTATAAAAATATTTCTGCAAAAGTTCGACAAAACCGGTGACTCGAAAAATACTTCTCTTGTTAATCTATTGTTAAATTCTCTCTTCTCATTCATTTTCTTTCGTCTGTTGGACCCGACAATTTGGCCTCAAGAGAGAGAATAAGCGAGACCTAATAATTCACTCGAGTTTTTTCCCGCCGCGCCGGCTTTGAGCGACTCTCATTTTCATCATCGAGGACACAATCTCATGAAGAGAAGCCTTTCGTTGAGCTTTTCTTTCCCTTATCAGGTCCTCAATCTAATTTCTCATGTTTGGCGAGGTGGATGGTGGTTGGCGTAAATCGAATGTTACGTAAAGCTACATATAGCCAACTTAACTGACAGTAGCACTCACAAGGTTAAGTTACGAATTGCTTCTTCTCCACATGCTGCGTGTAACAAATGAATATCTCAGTAAAAGGGTTTAACTGGTGCCAAAGACAAATGGAAAAGAAGAGTATTTGGCTTCCCCCAAGAGTGGCTCTGTAGGCCTTGAAGGCCCGCTTCCGCCGGCCCTGCTCCACTGATTGGTTACCATTGTAACAAATTTAGTTGTTAGTGTTCATATCTTATGTAATGTATGAAAACATTTTATAGTTTGTAGATTTGTTTTATATTTGCAATTTTTGTTGCATTTGTATATTTTTATGCTCACTTATGTTCTTAATGTTTCTTGGGTAGTTAACAGTATTTCTATTAAAGATAATGTGGGAATGTAAATGATACTGAATGGAAGTGTTCTCAAAATTCATGACCAATTTTTTTGTGATGAAACTTTGCTATCTGTAGATCACTGTAACGAGCCGGGAGCTGCAATCCCTCTCGCCCAAGCTCGCTACGAGTTCGTCGTTGCTAATCACCCGTGTGTGTGTGATCGTAGCATAGATAGACTGAGACTCCAATTAACGGGAATATATCACATTTATTTACATCTAAACTTATAGGGGTACGTTGGTGCGGAGCGAGTTGCTTCCCGACTCTCTCTCTCTCCGAGGCTGGTGGTCGTCTAAAAAAACGCAAACATCACATCCCAGCGCCCAAGAATACATCCGGGAAGGGCACGGGACACCCCCTCCCGGTCACCCACCGAAGGGCCAGGCGCCCTGCCACTCACAGCCGGGTAACGCTCCACGGGTCAGGGTATCGAATTCACCTTCCTGAACCACAAATCACCGAATCTTCGTCATCCCCATCTCGGAGAAACTGACCAGAGACACCTCCCTGCCCCCAACACTACAAAATTCAGAGAGTCGAGTTGCAACAATCACTTTCTAATTTTTTCAATGACTTTTATGGTTAATTCTTTCATGTTTTCGTAAACTACATGTCAGAAAAAATATTCAAGGTAAAAATTGTTATCCTACATTTTTCCATTAAAAAACTGCAGCCAATTTTCAAATTTTCACAATTTCCTTTGAAGTAACAAATGCATCAAACTTTCTGCAATTACTACCAATAGAATGTATATAGAGCAATAAAAATTGGTAAAAATTTATGAAATTAAATACAAAAGCAGTACACAAAATCTCAGTTCTCAACTAGATAGTGGGTGTCATGGCCTGGATGACTTGACATGGAATGACCCCTGTGTGTAGTCAGTCACCAATCATTTTCAGTGTCAAAACAGTAGCCAACAATCAATAATCATCATGGAATCTGCTCCAAATTCTATAACGAATCACATATCTGTATGTAACCCCTCTGTTCTATACAAAAGAAACATTTACTCTGAAGAAACAAAGATTACTTCCGACATAGTGTATTGTAAGGCCTCATTAAACTTCATTAATAAAAACAATACAGAAGACCCTCTTTTACATGATGTTCTATATAAAAGACTAGCTGACTGTATAGGATTTATATAGCAAAAATAATTAGACAGCAAAGTGTTGTACATGTACCTTTGAACAATTGAATCAAAAAATGCAGGATGATTCAAATATCCGAACCCGATTTCTAAGTTCTATAACTTTGACGGCAGTTGAAGGACTCGCCTACCGTTGAAAAGAGGGGATCGTCCGGTCCTAGAGGCTGCTTGCAGAGGTCTCTCCTGTCTCAGTTGTTTTCGATACGGCAATTCAGTACATCTGTACAAGGAATTTTAATTTAATAATAAACACAGCATTTTGAAATCGGATAAGAACTTTTGAATCACCCTGTATAATACAAATGGAAGCATATAAAAAGAAATTTCATTAAAAATTATCTCTTACTTCTTAGATATTGCGAACAGCCACCTGATCTCTTTTCGACGGGGAATGCCCTTGCATTACGTTATGTGAACCAGGTGGGCTCGGTAGACACATGGTTCAGAGCACGTGCCGAGGCCGTGAAGAACGCCATCCTCACTATCCAGGCAACTGGCAAGGCCAAAATGATCTCCACCCCAAATTACCCGGAGCCCTATCCAAACAACCACGTTGAAGGATGGATTCTCAAGGTAAGAGGCTTTATGTTGCCCGTTATCATTTTATAAACATGCTAATCCTGGAGAAGAGAAAACTGATTACTTTATAAGATGCGGATACTTCAGTTAAGTACGAGTAATAGTCTAAAGAAGTCGAACACCATTTGTTCGCTAATCTTTTCGCAGGTATTTAAATTAGCAATGTTCATCGTATGTATATTGCCATATATAATCGCAGATCGAAGATTGTTATAATTTTAACATTAGATCCATGAGTTATACAAAAAGCATTTACTTAAAAAAAATCGACATCTAAAGAAAAATTTATGCGTATAGTCGACTCTGTTCTTTGGCATTTTTCTCCACATAGTGCTGCCGGCATATTGAAAGAGACAAAAGATTATACCACTGGGGCCAAGAATTTCTAAGAATCGGGCATTTCCCGCCAAATGATGCAGATGCAGCTATGAGTCAGGCTGGTGACTTCAGGTGGTACTGATTGTTCGTTAGGGCAGAGAATCTGTTGAAGAAATCGGGAACAAATGGTGACATGCATGTAATCCGGAGTAGGACAGAACCAGGGAAAAAATTCTAAATGTAGAACAGATGGCCTGGGCAAATAGTTTCCCATACAATTAAGGAAATAGCAAAGGTAACAGAAATCGGCCATGCCAGCTGTCACACCATCCTGACAGAGAAGTTGCATATGAGACGCACTTCGGAGAAGGAGGTGATGACCAGGAACACATGCGCCCATGATGTAACATTTCTTTAAACTCAATGTCAAGGGTAACTAATCATTGTGTGACAGATACTGTATGGTCGGTTCCAGTCAATTTATTTTAGGTGTCTTCCAGCGTTCGTGTTAGCGAGGACTACAGTGTGTCCTATGCATTACAGAAAATTGATGCCAGGCATAACTCTACAAACACCCTGTCTGAGAAATTATCGATTTTAGTGGTGAGATTTAATCTAACCTCGATCTCCGTTAAACTCTGTTTTAACTTTCTTTTATCCGTAATCCTCCTCGCTCTTTGAATGTCTTTATCGGTGAGATGAGCGCATGAGGAACCCAAGTATCCAACTTTTTCGACTTGCCCATTTTTGCCATGTGTCGGGTTATGGTTGCCGGTGATACCGTAAGCTCGTTGGAAAGCTTACGTATAGTGGAAGTCTGTTTTTGTTCCACTTTCTTCCGTATCTGTTCGGTATCGCACTTTACCGGACGCCCATCTACTGGCTGACGATTAATGTATATATCACAATCGCCAAACTTCGCAAATAATCTACGGACAGTTCGGTCACACGTTGTGCACGCACTCCATGCTCCATTAACATTATCATCGGTTTCCCGCACATTCCGTCTAAGTTTGTATTCGTGCAAAAACACTAGCCCGACATCGCGCTGCTCCATGACGTTAATGTCTGCACCGCTAGACGTGCAGCTATTGGATAAACTTCTGGACCAGTCCTACTTATTTTGTAGAGAGTTGTCGTAGTTCTTGCTGCAATGTTACTTATGGTAAGGTTCATGGAAAGTATCCTAAGCGAAATCGGCCAATACTTGTGTTACAACCCAATAGATTGTGTTTGAATATGTATGTCTTATTTTTTTACACCCAAGCGTTCTTGTTTTTCTTGCACAACCCTCATCAGGTTAACTATTTAAGAAGTAAATCTCATATGAATACAGTAAATAATAAAAAGAAATATTAATAATATGAATCTGCATATGTATTTTGTGTCTTGTCCCGCTGGCGTATGGTGAGTGATTGTTTAAATTTCGATACTTATCAATTTTTATCTCATTATTTCGCTTCAAGGCTCCAGAGAATACGTATCTGGCTTTGGACTGTCGTGACGGCTTCCAGTTACAAGAGCGGATGGAGAACTCGTGCCGGGCGGATTTTCTCGTCGTCAGTCTCACGGGTGATCTCAAGTTTTCCGATGGAAAAAGGTTAGAGAGTCAACTAACTTCTTTCTTTTTTGTTAGAGACAAATATTAATTTGTTATTGTAAGAAAACTGCAGAATTTTAATTCGACAAATGCAATCCGATACTTTCTAACCTTCGCTTCTCGGTTAAAAAGGCAAATCAAGTGATCTTTAATTTCAAACATTATTTTATCTTTCACGCTTCAAATTTTAAATTTTCAGTTTACATGAAGGATTTTTTATCGATATTTGACCCCTCTTATTTAGGCTGAATTTTTTCCCATTTTGCATCAGTTCGCTTTATATTCAAAAGAATTCTGTATTTTTAAAAAATGGATTAGTTCTAAATTTTAAGCATCAGGAAAGAAGTAGTTGCATTTGAAAGAGTTTCCTGTACATAATTACATATTTGCTTTACTTGCATCATTTACGTTACAATGATTATTAGGAAGGTTATTGCATAATTTCTTTATTAATCATAATCGTTCTCATCCTGTATTCTTAATAAATTAAGTTTTCGTCCATATTCCAAGAAATAAAAGAATATATATAATAGCTGATATCCCCGACGTTGCACGGGCTCTTTTTTCATGAAATTTTGCAATATCTGCATATGAATATACAGTAGAAATGAAAACATTAAAAAAGCTAACAATTCATACAGTAAAATTCATGGCAAACTATGGCCCTCTAGCAGTTCTATCCGGTTTCGCTGGTGTTGGAATGCTGTGTATAGCCAAGTGAGTTGTACATAGTGCCAGACAAAAAGTCTGTAGAATAATGTATGTGGTTTCGGAATTGGAAGGAAATAGACTGAAAATGAAACAATACTTTGATCTGATGTACTGTAGTTCCTTGGTTATGGCTGTATTTCTTCTATTTCCTTACAATTAATACACCTCCTCCATATCCTCAAGCGCCAATGCAACTACATCAACCCTGTTGTGGCTACTTCGTCAAAAATCACGCATTTGGAAAACGGTGCTGAAGTTTTGTCTTTCGTTACATGGCAGAAACCTCTTTCATCCATAGGGCTTGCTTTTTCTCTTCTTGGGTGGCAGTGGATGTATATAATCATTTGTGTTTGCGTGCTCTCCAACCCCAACAATCTGAGTGAGGTTATTCGCTACTTTCTCAGTAACTTGTTATTGCAATTCGCATTCTGTTCTCGATGCCTTGAAGCAAAACTTGGGCATTCATCTACCAGTCGCTGTTGACACGCTTGGATCATCGACGGCCGCCTGGGAATTTCGATGACCACTGGATCATTCACCACTTGCTCAGTTGCAGCAGTGCGCTAGCGAAACCGATACAGCGCCGAGCGAAGGGACTGCTTTCTCTATCGCCTTTCCACTCTTTCTCAGTAGTCTGCTAACTCCCCATTACCTACAGTTACTGCTCATTTTTAAAGATTAAGTTCTAATAAATGTTAACTCTAAGGCCCGTTTCAGACGCTCCGGTTTTCGCGGTTCGCAGTAATCGGCACGGCGCCTTTTACACAAGTGAAAACACACCGTGTACACAAGTCATTGGCGCGGTTTTAAGCCGTGTTGTTCTCCACATCCCGCCAATTTCATTCTTGCCGCTATGCAAAATCAAGAGAAGCTTCTGTGCGTGTACTATTTATATCTAAAAAGGAAGCGTTCTCGAGTGAAGAAGAGGAGATGGGTTCATTCTTAATAATTCAATGTCTTCCATAGCGCAAAACTTTATTGATAACAAGATACAAATTAAGATTACATTCAATGATAAACGTTCATTAGTTAATACACTACTGTTTATAAAAATCGCAACACCTGATGGAATGGTCTAATCCATATGCAATTTGCAATATTTGCATACAATGGGTCAGAGTATAAATGATTAGATTTTCAGAGTAATTGCTTGAAAGAACACCATGCCTCGACGACGACGAAGGGTACCATATCAACAGCTGACAGACTTTGAAAGAGGACGCATAATTGGTCTGCGTGAAGCGGGATGGTCGTATCGTGACATTGCTGCTCGTGTAGGACGTAATGCAACGACAATTATGCGTGCATGGAGGCAGTGGAGCGAAGAGAACAGGGCACACCGAAGACCAGGCTCAGGAAGACCCAGCACGACGACACCGCGAGATGACAGACACCTCTATCGCATGTGTGTAGCAGATCGTACAGCCACTTCCACAGTGTTAGCACAACAGTGGGGTGCTACAGTAGGCAGGACAATGTCTGCTAGCACTGTACGACGCCGTTTGATTTCCAGAGGATTGATGGCACGAGTACCATTGTTGCGGATTCCTTTGACTCAAAACCACCGGCGCCTCAGGTTGCAATGGGCCCATCAACACCAACAGTGGCAAGCTGAATGGCAACAAGTTGTGTTTTCGGATGAGTCAAGGTTTAACTTGCAGCACCATGACGGCAGGATACGAGTCAGAAGACATCGTGGCGAGCGCGACCTTCCAGAATGCATCCTACAGCGTCATTCAGGACAAACGCCAGGGGTGATGGTGTGGGGTGCAATCAGTTACCATGGCCGTTCCCGTCTGATCAGAATCCATGGCAATCTGAACAGTGACCGGTACATCAGGGAAGTTGTGCAACCCGAGGTCATCCCCTTCCTGCAGAACCTTCCAGGCGCTGTATTCCAACAGGACAATGCCCGACCGCATGTGGCCAGAAATGTCCTCGCCTTTTTCCAAGCACATCAGACGTCCTTGTTCCCCTGGCCTGCTCGTTCACCAGACATGTGCCCAATCGAACATGTGTGGGACAGGGTTGCTCATCGATTGGCTCGTCAGACTCCTGCAGCAGCAACTGTGGATGAACTGTATACCCGTGTAGACAGAGCATGGCAGGACATTCCCCAGGCCCTTATTCAGAGCTTGTTTGACTCAATGCCACAGCGTTTAGAGGCTGTAATTGCATCCCACGGTGGTTTCACCCGATACTAATGTGACAATAAAACGCATTGTATTGACCTGAAAATCTAATGGTTTCTTTTCTGACCCATGATATGCAAATGCTCCAAATTTAATGCAGATTGGGCTATTCCATCAGGGTGTTGCGATTTTTATAAACAGTAGTGTACAATTCTAATGTCTTTACCCCTAAGCTTAGTCTAGTCTTCTTAACTCTGGTCGGCTGCTGCCTGTTGCTTGTCTCTTGCTGTTTGGCACCTGTCTCTTTCTCTACGTTTCCGCACACAAGGGCATCTGGGCATCCTGTAATCTCTCCTTTTCCAACCCACTAGATAAAGGCCTGAGAGCTCGCAGGCGGACTGTTTGTGTGAAATAAGATGGAATAGAAACTTATTTCACAAATTTGCTTTAATCTTCTAACGAAATCTAAGTTTTTGAACTTTGTTATTTAAATGGCTTTATGTTTCAATCAAAGCAATGACAACATACGTGCAAATAAATATAGTTTCATTTTTTTAAAAGTAGAGCCATCTATGGAGGAAGAGAAAAAGCATCTTTTCTATAAAAAATATCGAAAGCATATATGATGGTTTTAGAAATCTGCAAAAATTAGTTCCTGTAATAGATTAATTATTTTGGTTAGATTTTGTAAGAAAATAAAGCAAATTTATGAAATAATTCTTCTATTCCATCTTATTTCACACAGACAGTCCGCCTGCGAGCGCCGCCATTTTGAAAACAGCACTCAGGCCTTTATCTAGTGGGCTGTGACTGGCGTCTCGGAACTGAAAGGCTCCTTTCCTCCCGACCAATCACAGAGCAGGACTAGCAGTGCCCTCTAATGACGATTACTATAATCGATACCTAAAAATCCCAATCTCAATCCACGACATCTGCGAAGAATGTAACGAAGAAAATTCACGCGGGAGTGCAAAATGATCTTCAAAAAGAGTTAAAATGGAATAGATCACAAAAGGGCATTGTGTGCCTCCTACGTCTCGAGCAGAAGTATGCAATTTGCCCGTTCCGAATCGAGCATAACTATTCCGTTTGTTGTTGTATATATGTGATGATTAAAACTCTAAATGAATGAAATTGAATGAATTTGGAAACTCTTTTTAGTTTGTTTATTTAAAAATCACACGGTTGAAGCTTACAGACAATAATAACTTTTCAATTACATAAATATATGAATCTCCTTTTTTAATGTTAATGAACTGATATAAATAAAATTAAATAAATAAATAACTCCTTATGCCTACATATTCAGTTCACTATGGAAGTGGAAGAAATTGCAGAATCCAAAGTTTCAGCCCAGAACTTAAAATTGCTCACAACAATTTTGAAAAGTCACTTTTTCAAGATTTAAAAGTGACTTCGTTGCCTTGACGTTAATTCAAAAAAATCAACAAAGCTGAAGGGGAAAACCCAGGGTGCAAGGCTACATGTTTTTATAAAAACTGTTTAGATTATACAAAATAGTTGACAGATTTCTTCAACGAATCGAGTGTTTTTGAATGGGCTAAAACGTAACATAAGCTGAGAAGAAATTATGAAAATTATAGTCTATGTCACTGACATAATGTCAGAGAGAAGGATCAAATTTATGTTCACGATAATGAACGAACAAGTCCGACGCGTGAATACTTGTTGTTCGCCAGAAAAAAATTAAAACAGTTATTATTATTATCATTGTTTGGGGAAGCCAAACTCGGATCAAGTCCGGAAGCCAATCCCAGAGGCGGACCCAAAAGAGGGCCAAAGCCCAAGGGACTCAAATGCGAGGGAGGGAAAGTTATGCACTCGTGGGAGTATTGATGTTTGGGTGTAGGAATTTCCTTACTATGTGACAGGTGTTTAGAATTGTGGCTTTCTGTAAGGTTTTGTATAAGTGTGGGTTTAAATTTAGTGTTGACAGGCTTTTGTGTAGCGAATGTGGAATAACCCCAGTAGCAGAAAGAACGATAGGAACAATGTGTACTCTGTTAACTCCCCAAAGGCGTTTTATTTCATGTGCAAGATCCATATATTTAGTGATTTTGTCAGTGTATGTCTTTTGTAAATTGTGTGTGTTGGGGATGGAGATATCAATTATGTAAGTCACTTTGTTTTGCTTATCTACTAGTGTAATGTCTGGTCTGTTATGAGGGATAGTTTTGTCAGTGATTATAGCTCTGTCAAAATATAGTTTATGTGTGGTGTTCTCTAAGACAGTGTCGGGGATATATTTATAGTAAGGAGTGTGAATGTCCCTTAGCTTGTGTATCTTAGCTAGATGTTGATGTATGATGTTGGCTACCTGGTTATGTCTGTGTAAATAATCTGTCTGCGTGAGTATTTTGCAACTGGATATGACGTGTTGGATGGTTTCCTCTGCGATATGGCATTTCCTGCAAGACCCGTCAGTCGATTCTTTGATAATATGTTTTCTGTAGCTTTTAGTGTTAATAACCTGGTCTTGTTTGGCAATCATGGTTCCTTCAGTTTCCCCAAAGAGACTCCCTTCACTCAACCAAAAGTTCGACGCTTTTTTGTCGACATGTGGCTGGTTGAGGTCAGAAGGATGTCTACCGTGGAGTTGCTTTCCGAGCCATGATTGAAGTTTAGTGCATGTTATGGGTGTTCTGCATGCTGTTCAGATTCAGAGGTGTGTATTTTGTATCAGCCATGCAGACTGCTTTGTGTAATGGTGATGTGTGTTGTTTAGAGTGAAAGAATTCTCTGAGTGACTGAGTCTGTTTCTGATGTAGATCTGTTATGTCAATAAGACCTCTGCCTCCCTCTGAACGAGGCAGGGTGAGTCTTTCAATAGCTGCGTGTGGATGGTGCTTTCTGTGCTTTGTAAGCAGTTTACGTTGTTTCCTTTCAAGTCCCTCCAGATCTGTGTGTGTCCACTGTATGACTCCAAAGGAGTAGGAGAGTATTGGCGTGGCATAAGCATTGATGGCCTTGATTAAATTTCTGGAATTTAAGTGCGTTTTAAGTATTGTCTCTAGCCTATGAAGATATTGTTTAGTGAGTGTATTCTTTATGTGTTTGTGCTCCAGAAGCTTGGCTTGCTTAAATCCTAGATATTTGTAAAATTCGTCATTTTCCATAGCAGCAATGTGATCTGGTTCATCTAATGTGAAGCCCCCTTCCCTGAGTACTCCATTTTCAATGTGAATGGTTTTGCATTTGTCCAACCCAAACTGCATGTGTATGTCTTTTGAAAAGGTTTGTGTAATGTCAAGTAATTGGTGCAATTGTGTTTGTGTGGAGGCGTAGATTTTCATGTCGTCCATGTAGAGTAAGTGTGAGAGCGTGTAGTGGCAGCTTTTATTATGTTTAATTGTGTAGCCGTAAGTTGTGCTATTCAGTCTGTTGGAAAGTGCATTTAGTGCAAGACAAAACCAGAGTGGGCTCAGTGAGTCACCCTGGAAGATGCCCCGGTTTATCTGTATTTTGTCAGTCGTGATGGTTTCACTGTTGAGTGTGAGGTGTAGTGTAGTTCTCCAATGCAGCATTGTACTTTCTAAAAAAGTGATAAGTGTAGGGTTTATTTTATATAACCGTAGTGCCATGAGTGTGGGACACTATCAAAGGCCTTTTTGTAATCAATGTAGGCTGCACGGAGGTGTCGATGTTTATTGTGAGTTTGCCGTAGGACCACACTGTCTATCAGGAGTTGCTCCTTACAACCCATGTGGTTTCTACGGCATCCCTTTTGTTGCTCAGTGAGAATGTTGTTTGTGTCTATGTGTGTATAAATTTTGTTTGCGATACAGGCAGTTATTATTTTGTAAAGTGTAGGCAAGCATGTGATAGGTCTATATTGTGTGGGATCTGTAGTGTTATGTGACTTTGGTACCATGTATGTTATTCCTTGTGTGAGGAAACGTGGCAATGTCTGTGGTGTTTGCAAAGTGTTGGAAATCTGTTTTGCAAGGGCCAGATGCAAACAGGTGAAGCGCTTATACCAAAAGTTCTGAATCCTATCTACACCTGGAGCCTTCCAATTGTGAGTACTTTTAATGACTTGTGAGAGTTCATCTGTTGTTATGTCAGTATAAGGCATGTTTGATAGTGTGGATGCTAATTGCTCCTCTTCCCTGATCCAGCTAGCTTCCCTATTATGTTCAACTGAGACAGACCAAAGAGACGACCAGTAATGTTGGAGTGCTGTTTGTGTTGGCAGACCAGTGTTTTGTGTCTGTGTATAATCTTCGTTTAACTGCTTATAGAATGTCTTCTCATTGTTTGCGAATAACTTGTTCTGCTGTTTGCGCTGAGTGCATGTTTTGTATCTTTTCAGGCGTTGTGTTTTTGCAGCTAACTTTTGTTTTAATGTGTCCATATATTCTGTAATGTGTTGATTGTGCTGCTCATGTCTGGTGTGTGTGTTTTAATCTTCTTAAATAATTGTCTGAGGCGTTTGTTCTGCTTTGATGAAGTGTTGTTTTTAGTGTACTGCGTAAGTCTACCTAACTGCTTGCGGATTTCGTCAATCTCAGACTCAATCCGCTTTTGCCATTTAGGTTTCTGTTGGGTACATGAATTTTGTGTGTTTTTATGGATTGGTTTCCTACCCAGTGTGGATATAACTGTAAGAGCCCCAGTGTAAATAAGTAGGTGTATGTATTCTAAAGACAGATTTTCTTCAATGTACTGTGGTAAGATATGTGTGTTCATGTAAGATAAAATTTCCCCTGTTTTGCTGTTTATGTTTATTTTAGGTATACCTGGTCTTTGTGTGGGGTCTGTTCCCGTGTAAACTGTAAGGTATCTTTGTAGGGTGTCATTTAATGTTCCAATAAGTTTGGTATTCATGTTGTGTTGTGGATGAATATCATGGTGAAGTTCATTGACGAGTGTGTGTTCTACAAGTTCATTAGTGATGTCAATGTTAGTGTTTGATTCTGTGTGTTGAGTGTCAGTTTGTGTAGATGGCTCGTGTTCTTGTAGCTGTTGTGCAACTTCTTGCTTTATTTTCTGTAGCGTGGGTAAGGGTATTAAATTTTTCATAACAATTGTGCGACGCTGATCTGCAATGCGTTGTTCAGTGACTGTGATATGAGGATATGTCTCTTTGAAAATGTTATATAAGCATTGTCTGTAAGCTGTAGTGTCAGTTTCCAATTTAGTGACTGCGTAGTAGGCTCGCATGATAAAACAGTTTATGTCATTGGTCCATTTCATGCGTTGGCGTGGCTTGCCTGCCTTAGTGGTCGAGGGCAAAGAAGCTCTTGAAACACTAGGGACAGGTTGTGGCATTGCAGTAGCCGAACAGGGGTTGGTGCTGCTTTCTCCACCAGTGGCCCTGGGAGATTGTGGCATATTTTTCGAACGTGAGCCTCTGCCTAACCCACGAGCGCGGACCTTGGTAACCCGGGTGACGTCCGAGCCGGTATCAGATAACGCACTAGCACTAATCATATTGATCACCAATAAATGGGTGGTCCTGTTAGCCATCTCCATCATCAGCAGGCCCTTGGTTGATGTAATCAGCTCATCAGCCCTACTGGGTCATCTGGACCCTCAAGATTAATCTAAGGGTAGAGTAAATCAGACCTGTTAACCAGGGCCATCCCTCTAAGATGTTGCCCCCCTCGCACGACGTGGACGTAGGACCACACGAGGGTTATTATTATTATTATTATTATTATTATTATTATTATTATTATTACATGCTTTCACTTGTAACTAACTGTGTAAACAAATCTTGGAAGTCTCGAATTTAACCAACTTCCCAAAAAGGCAGAGAGCTGAAATTTGATACACATACGCAGGACCGATGACAATGCCTGTTAATATTTTTTTTTTCAAATCGGTTCACTGGTTCGTGTTCTAATGGTACTAATTCATTACTACGAACGGTCCAATTGCCACAACAAACAATTCGTTTTGACGAGGGGTGAATGCATCGGCTGTTTATTGTTGCAAAATTAAGCTATATTAATTTTACTAATTGTTGACGCCGGCTTGAAGAGATATTATAATAAAACATAATAAAAGCATGGTTTTAAAAAAAAAACAACTTTTTACCCTCTTATTACAAACTGGTTTCATACAGTTTTACATGAATTTAATACATTTCTAAATAAATTTAATACAATTTTAAATTAATTTAATACGATTTTAAATAAGGAAGAAATTTTTTTTTATTACTGTATTATTTTAATTTAATTACGCAGTGGTTAAATGTTACTCTTTTTACGTTTGTGTCATTTGTTTATGTTACAATTTTGTTTTCTGTAATTGAATTAAAATAATAATAAATAAATTTTCAGTAAATTTACTAAAGCAAGGTTTCAATAAAAATGTGCGATTTTTTTTTTTATTTTTTACTTAATTTTGATAATTAAACTTCATTTACAGTGAACTAAAACACATATTTGTTTAAAATCGTAATAAATTCATCTTAAAATTGTATTAAATCTATTTAAAAACCGTATTAAATTTATTTAAAAATTGAATTGAATCTATTTAGAAATGTAAGAAATTCATGTAAAATGTATGATACCAATTTATAAAAACTGTAAATTGAAGGAAACCAAAGTCGGCATTTATATGTAGTGGCGGAAATAATTAAACATTTTCAAGCACAGCACATTCCCTCGGTAAATTTAAAATTATTATTGGAATTTGCGATATTTCTGGTCCGTAAAAATCCACTGTCGAGTGGGTGTTTTCCGTCATCAATGTTTTTTGGAGCAGTGATAGATCTAACAATGTAAGCTAAATATTGAAAGATTGTGCGCAGTCGTGTCAGTGAAAGTAATCTGAATTATACATGCGACGAATTTTCTGATATTTCTAAGAAACTGGTGTACTTAAGATAAAAATATTCATTAAAGTAAAAAATATATTTGTAGAAGATAAAAGCATTTTGAACTGGTATGTTTGCTAAATTCATTATTATTATTAATATAAAGGCAGAAAATACAATCGGAATGCTGAGGCAAAGCGAATGCAATGATTCTGCAATAATCGTCATTAGATGACTCTGCTAGTCATGCTCTGTGATTGGTCGGGAGGGAAGGAGCCGTCTTCTGTCCCGAGACGCCAGAGGCGGGTTCTTTATCTCAGCCGACTTCAGCAGCTGGCTTGCAGAGTAACTCAGTGATGACGTCATAGGATGGAAAATCAAGAAGAACCCTAGGCTGAAATAATAGGTTAGCCAAGATGGCGGGATGTGTAAAATAGAACTGTATAATATTAAATTAAATGTTATAAACTGTTATATGTGTGTGTCAAATGAGTGAACGTGTTCGCCCACAGTTATTCTATACGTATTCTTCTATATGTACGCCCATTGTCATGTCACAACGAGATTCTCCTTGTAATTCACATATATCGCTTATATTTACATGTTACTAACTAGCAATAATTCGTACGCTTCTTTATCCACATCGAATAGTAAAGACCCCACGCTATCGATATACATCGTCTGCACACGCATACGATTATTCATGGGCGCCGCCATCTTCGAAATATCTGATCAGCGACCTTTTTTAACGCTGAGCATCTGCTCCAGCCGGCTGGCCAAGTGGCTAAGCTAGCGCAACTCAGTTAAGCGTTTTCTAACTTAGCGGCTGACAGATTACTCATCCGGCTAAGATAAAGAACCCGCCTCAGTCTTTTACTGGGTTACTCATCTTTTAGTGACAGCCAAATGAAATAAAAACCGCGGCCGTATGAACGGCGGAAGCCGTCATGTCTGAACGTGCTCGTGTATCTCATGTACTTTTAATTCCGTGAACGGTAAAAAACCGCGCCGTATCGAAATGGACGCCGTGGTGACAACGGCGGCCGTCCACGATTTAAAATCGTCAACGGCGTTTTCGTAGCGTCTGAAGTCTCCCATAGGCGCCTGTGGTTATTTCAATAATATTAATATCTGGTGATTGTGGGGGCCATGGCAAATGTGACACTTCACCCTCATGCTGTGAAAACCAGTCCTGGACAATGCGAGCTGTGTGAACCAGCGCCTTATCGTCTTGGTAAAAGGCATCACCTTTGGGGAACAAAGTTTGCACCACGTTGAGATAGTCCTTGGCAGTGATGTGGCCTTGCAGGGTAACGATAGGGCCGACAGAATACCACGATATTGCTGCCCAAACCATGACTGAACCTCCACCATGTTTCACTGTTGGCTGCAAACAATCTTGATCATAAGCTTTGGTGTTCTCCAGACGTAAACTCGGCCAGCAGTTGGAAATAGTGTGAACGAAGACTCACCCGACCATATGACCTTTTTCCATTGCTCCAAAGACCAGGTTTTATGAACATGGCATCACTCTCTTCGGATATTAGCATTGCGATCAGGTGATTGCAATCTTTGGGATTGCAGCACGTCCAGAAATACCCTGTTTGTGGAGTTTCCTTCGAACTGTTTTGGTGCTGACAGGGTTTGTGAGGGTGGCATTCAGTTCTGCAGTAACTTTTGCAGCTGTAGTCTTCTTATTACGTACCACAATCCTACCCAGTGTTCGTTTGTCTCGATCATCCAACACATTTTTCCGTCCACGCTGATGTATGCAATTGTAATCTTGGATACTCTGCCTCTTGAAATACCAAACATTTCAGACACCTTGGTTACAGAAGCACCCACCATACGGGCTCCAACAATTTGCCCACGTTCGAATTCTGTTAGCTCAGCCATATTGCACTAAAAACTCAACAGAATACAGCATAGAAACAAATGAAGCTTTTTATCTATTTGCTGAAGGTTTATTGCCAATACAAATAGGGGTGATCGCAGCACATCACTCAAATTTGCATAAAATTTGCATTTTTACTTCAGACATGCAGTTTCTGAGGTGTTTCCATATTTTTGTCCAACCCCTGTATCTCAAAGCTCCAGGTAAGCGAGATCTGATGAGTGTAGTTTATAGGTAATAGGGGGTGGGGAATTCACTGCCGCGCTCAAATTTGACTTTGAACCCCAAATTTAAGGTCATCCATTTGCTAACTCGAAAACCGTTAAAGATAGAGAAAAATTTCCGATTGCAACCCTGTAGAGCAACACCACATTAATCTAAAAACAATTTTTAATCACACCCTTCCCCTAGAAAAAGTTTGAGAAAATGGGCGAAAAAGTTTCACTCAAGGTCATGTTGGGCTAGCCAGGTTGGCTGAGGTTTCTAACACATTTGAATTGCATTGAAGCACACTCGTGAGTGACTCTTTCTCGCCCATTTTCTCAAAATCTTTCAAGGGGAAGGGTGTGATTAAAAGTTGTTTTTAGACTAATGTGGTCTTGCTCTACAGGATAGCAATTGGAAATTTTTCTCTATCTTTAATAGTTATCGAGTGAGCAAATGGATGAACTTAAATTTGGGGGTCAAGGTCAAATTTGAGTGCGGCAATGAATTCTCGAC
>JAHWFO010063763.1:232065-300298 GCA_023313115.1 Rhysida immarginata
CCCCCCCCCCCTATTACCTATAAACCAACTCATCAGATCTCGCCTACCTGGCAGCTTTGAGATATCTGCCATGTTACCAGACTTTTTGGACACCCTGTATAGTGTGCTTCTTGATTTGAAGAGTCGAGTGGATGTATGATTTGCTATCGATTATTTTGTAAACTGTCGCCCGAGACCGACTGGCGTCCTTAAATATATCCAAACCACTGGAAGAAGGGGAAGCTGCCGTCGCATGTGAAAGGTTCTACACTATTCAAGGGTTCCAAACATACAAATCGTCTGAACATTTGTTAGAGAGCTAAAGGGAGACACGTGTATCTTTACCTCCTCAAGAGAGACTGCCATATCTATACAGTGTCAGTATACTCATTTCGTGTTCATTGTTAATAATTTTTGGAAACGAATGTTCTATTGCCATTGAGATATACAGCAATAATAACTTCGACGTAATAATTCTCTTCTTGGACGACAATGGATACACATCATCGTTTGTGTTTGTGTGGATTGCAATCCCAACAATTTGAGTAGGGTTATTTTCCCTACTTGGTAATCTGTTGTTGCAATTCGCACTCTGCTCTCTATGCTTTTGAAGCAAAATTGGCCATTCATCACTTTGTGTGGTCTAACAGTCGCCATTTCTTCTGTTGACACGCTCACCACTTGCTCAATTGCAGCAGTGCGCTGGCGAAACCAATACAGCACCAAGCGAATTGACTGCTTTCTCTGTCACCTTTCCACTCTTTCTCAATAACCTGGCGACTCTCCATTATCTCCAGTTATTGCTCATTTAAAAAAAAATTCAAGAAAAGTTTAGGTTCTAAGAACTATCAATTCTAAGAAAAGCCCAAACAACAGGAATTCTGTGCGTTGTTACAAATTCAAATTTGTTTTATAACTCTCAGAGGTGGGATGGAATCTTCATTACATGCCTTAATGAACGCTTTTTATATTGCACAATCTTTGCTTTGCATTGTTGGTCATTAGATATATACTGTTTGTCCGTTATATTGTTGGTGAATTGCGTGTTGATACCATTGTCGTTACAAACACAATGGTCCTATTTGCCTTGCATTGTTGGTTTTAAGATAACTCTTATTAACATGTCCTACCATCAGTATGACAGTATGAATATCGATTATTATTCACGGCCGTCTGGAACGGCCAGATCTTAGGCGAACCGGAAGTGCCATGACGTCGGCCTTGCGAAGGCAGGTGATGCCAAGTTACCAGAATACCGACATTTCGTTACAAGATAATTCGCGACGGGCAATTCGTTCCTACGACAAGTTGTATTAACGAGACATTGTCAGATTCTAAAAATGTTTAAATGATTTAACATTTGCTTTTTTTGATTGTACAATTGAAGTTGAAAAAATGAGCTTTACATTATTTTAAGATTTCTTCTGTTTTAATCATGAGCGACGCTTTTTAAATAAACAAATGATAGAATAAAATGACCTTACATTTGCTTTTTTTATGTTATAATATGCAAGGTTTACTGCATAAATTTATGATTAAAATTGTGGTACATTCTTTTAATTTTAAGCTTGAGTCTGGAAAATTGTTCGCAACGAGCTGTGTTTGTCGCGAATTGTCTTGTAACGAAATGTCGATATCCCCAAGTTACCTGCTGGCTAGGTGGCCGAGAGGGCTAGGGCGTAGGCTTTTTAGTTCTCGTGTCCGCCTGGTCGTGGGTTCGAATCCCACCGTGGGCATGGATGTTTGTGTTTGTCCCGGGCTGCGTACAGATATAATTTGTGTAAAAGGCGCAAAATGACCTTAGTCACTCTAATATGACTACCCCCTACGCTTATCTTCGGGGTAGCAGAGGAACTACGTCACGTGTTGGGAACTGGTTAGGTGACTATATAAGGTAGGTTTCCACTATGTTAAAAACATATCACTCATTGCTGCAATGGGTAAGAAACGTGATTTAAAAGATCTGGAAAAGGGGATGATGATAATCGGCTTTCGGGCCAAGGCTGGCAGTATTTCAGAAACCGCGCAGTTTGTGATCTGTTCTCGTGCTGCTGCAGTTAAAGTGTACCATGACTGGGATAATGGGACCGTTTAGAAAAAACGGTATGGAAACTGTGGAGTACCACGTGCCACTGATGAGAGAGGTAACGTCGGCTGCGAAGATGTGTGAAGCCCAATCGAAGAGCTATAGTGGACCAACTTACCACTCGAACCAGCGAGGGTCCTACCAGACATGTCTCTAAAACCACAGTACAGAGGAACCTGCTACGTATAGGCCTCCGCAGCAGACGGATGGTCACCACACCCATGCTGTCAAAGATTCATCGCCAAAAACGGCTTCAATTTGCCCAACAGTATAGAAACTGGACCACTTCTGACTGGAAAAAGATTGCCTTCTCCGGTGAGCCACGATTTCTTCTCAACAGAAGTGACGGCTGTTGGCAGGTGAGGCGAGAAACCTCCGAGAACAAGTATCCTGCAACCATTGTTGGACGAATCCAGGCTGGTAAAGGCAGCGTCATTGTGTGGGAAGTGTTCTCATGGCATTGTCTGGGCCCATTGATACCTGTGGAAGGCACTCTCAACCGATTCGGTTATTTATCCATAATTGCAGATCAAGTATACCGATACATGGCGACTGTCTTTCCAGAGGGGGGATGGCACGTTCCAGCAAGACAATGCGACGTGTCATACGGTTGCAATTGTTCGGGGGTGGTTTGAGGAACGCGACCAAGACTTCTAAATACTATCTTGGCCTCTTATTTCCCCAGACCTCAACCCAATCGAGAACCTTTGGATCATCATGTGCGTGCTATGGAACAACCACCGCGTACCCTTCAGCAGCTATCGGATGCTTTACAGTCTGCATGGCAACAGCTTCCAGTAGAAACCTACCAGAATCTTATTGACTCACTCCCATGCCGTGTTGCTGCTGTCCGTGCTGCTAAAGGCGGTTATTCGGGATATTAGCTGGTGGTCATAATAATGTGACTCGACTCTGTAACTATATATGATGCAATGCACACTTGGTAACGAAATGGATACTTCAGTTAACGAATAGCATATAGCCTATATACATTTGGCCCGTAGTTACAGAGGGCCATGGCAAACTTCCCTTCCATAATTATGTAGCGTAAACTTGGGAAGGATGGGCCTACGGGGAAGATGGGCAGGTGTGCATGTTAAAACACTGCCGAGTGGCGGAGCCAAACGATTATGAGGTTTGAATCTACGGGGTTCGAAAACGTAAAAAAAAATTGCAGGCGCGTCGTGTAAACCGTCTTGGCGAGAGAGCAAAGAAAACAGATGTGCTTGCAATTTTGTCTCCCGATGTTAAGTATTATCTTCATAAGATTGTCTAAAACAGCTGGAAATGGTTGGATAATGTTCTAACAAGTGCTGACCTAAAGATTAACTTACTGTAATGTGATTTAAGGCGATAACAGGCCAGTGCAAGTCACGCCTTCTCGCCAATGATTTTTTTGGTAGTCACATATTGATGGGAATGTTGAGCATCGAATAGGTGGACAAGATGGGCATATGATTTTCGTAATGTTTTCATGACAGATTCGCAAGCCTCCCCATCAAAAGATTTTTTAAAAGACAATTTGCCAAAATTCAGAGGAACATAGAAGTTCTATTGGAAAGGGACAATCAGGTGAACACAGCCGGGGTCTAGCCTACATTTCAAACCATCCTGAAATTGGGCTAGGCTATCCTACAATCTTATTTTTTTTTAATCTTCAGGTCAAAAATATTAAGCAAAGAACAGCAGAAACAAGCATTCCCAGAGGCATAACCTGATGAAGTAAATGCCATGAATGTAAAACAAGTAAATCAAATGAGGAATAGTTCAAGTGCAACATGTGTGCAAATTGGTTCCATAAACCATGTGGCAAGTTTTTGTTCACACAGAAACTAGCAATTTGTTATTTATGCAAATAAAAATCATTCAGCTTTGGAGAAGCGTTTCAAGTAACGTAATACATATCTAAACGTTTACCATTTTTGCGTTTACCATATTTACTAGGTGTCTCATGTCTCCCAGATTATGCTCATATTGTCCACACCCATAGCTCATGTCACCTATATATGTGTACAAGATGGACAAAAAACGTTTGTTTGTTTTTTTAAATACTGTATCTATTTATGTGGTTGAATAAAACTGTGGCTTATACGTATATTTTGAAAGAGTACTAATTAAAGTTCATTTCTGAAAAAAACTTTAAATAAATAACCAAAAGGAGAGGTGTGGGGGCCATTGTCCCTTACAACGCTTGTATTGTCCGTATTTACCCTAATGCACAAAGCCATCTATCTATGACCTCCAAACCACTCGGCAACGACGTCTCTCTTTACTCTTTTAAAAAGCATCTGACAGCATCTATGTTTACCTGGCGCACTGTTTACCGACTAAATCCCGCTGTTCCTCACTCCCTTTCTATTGTGTACTTTGGCTTCCGTTTGCTCTTCTTTTTTTTTGCGCTCCCGCTTTTTCTCGTCTCTTCTTATTAAATAGCGGAAGAATGGAGCTACTTATTGGTTTTACAATGTCCGTCTGTCCTTTTCATAATATTTGCATTTTTTGAGGTAGAAGGTTGAAATTCAGAATATAGCTTAGTATGGGCATATTTACCTTCACTTTTTAGTTTGGTTTTGAATGGCCTACTTTCTGGGGTGGAGTTAGAGGGGACCAAAAGATCTGCTTATATATAGGCATGTAAAGGAGTGATATTTGGTATGCAGATTCCTCTAGGCCAAATCTACATTACTATGAAGTTTGAGTCAAATTGTCCCAAAGTGGTAGAAGTTGTTAGGGTGGCAGCCACTTATGGTCGTCTTTAGAACTATGGCAACATATGGCATGTGATATATCATTCGATAGGAAATGATGAGAACGAAAGAAGATAGAGCTATCGTGGGTAGTATCACTTTAACTATAACCTGTAGCGGTATTATTCATAATAACATGGAAATATGTAAATAGATTCAAGTTGGGTTTGAAGGAAGATGTAACTCAAGCCTCAAGCCTTCTACTAAAACTACATATTAGAAACTACTGTATTTAATAGTTTTATTTAATTCTTTCTCTATTTGTGTTTATTGTCTTTTTTTTTAAATTTTAAATAGTTGTAAAGCTACACTATAAAAGTTCACTTAGCTTATTTTCGTTAATGCAGTTTCAATTTACGTCCACGTATTTCAATTTTCAGATATTGTGGAAAACAAGGTCCAGGTTTACTTGTGTCTAATAGAACCATCGCCCTGCTCTTTCGCTCTGATCACTCCGAGAGAGCCAACCCTTTCATCGGCTTCCAGTGTTTTTTCCAGGCCATCGGAGCAGGTGAGGAAACAATATCGTTACTGTAATACTTTTCCTGTTCTGTATGCATGAATTTGTTTGTATTTTGAACGTAACTACCCTCGTTTCTGTTGCCAGTTGAAAAATGAACATCCAGTACTGATGTCACATTGCTGATTTTACATAGAATTAAATAGGGTCATTAACATAGGATCAAATTTTCAAGATTATCGAGTAACCCATTTTCAGTGCAGGGGATACCAGGTGTTCTTGTATCAGGTTTATAAAGGAGCCTGCCACGGCATTATGAAACCAAATACGAGCGTTTTTGATCGGGACTCCTGAAGATCGTAGAACATGCCTGGAAGTCGTCACCGTTCGCAATTTGCTCACAATTTTGGAGTTTAAGCGGGATCACATATGGGGCTATGGGAGGTAGGATGGTCCTTTCGCCAATTTACATATAGAAAATTGCACGGGAGGTATCTGCAGTGCATGGCTGTTCGAGCCAGTGAGAAGAGGAAGGGTTATTCACTCGTAGACGTGGTTCAAGACAGCGCAGATTTTCAGATGAATGCATTTAAAGGCCGCTCTAGCAGACCGAACCATCAGGTCCACTCAAATCAGAGTCATTCACACCTCTGGAATGAAAGTAGTTTTGTCTGGGCATGAATGAGAGTCGTATGTGTAGGCAGAATCCTTCGACTTACCAGACTCATTCCGGGAATACTGGTACAGGATACTTCGTCTGTCGGCAATCACTCATGTCTGTTTTTTTTGGAGGGAACATTGAATGCTGCATTTTACGTCCAGAAGAACATCATCCATTTTTGGACGACATGGGAGACATGCTGTTCCAGCAAGACATCGCTCGTCTAAATGCACTTCGTAAAACTCAATGTACTCTACAGCAGCGATTCTCAACCCGTAGTATGCAAGCAGTGAAGTGGTGGTATTTGAAAAGGATCGTTGGCAATGTTTTGTTAGTTATTTTGCTTGAATGGCACGCGATTATTAAAAATTTTGTTTTAGTAGGACCCGATTGTGAAAAGGTTGAGAACCGCTATTCTACAGCATGCCTATCAACCGACTACGACTCTCGACCCTACTGACGAAACATGTGATGTACCTGTATATCCAGATTCGACCATCCAGCAATTTCTTTTATCACACTTCTTCTATCACCCCGCTATTTCATTCTTAACAAGGATTTAGAGTTTACTGCCGTGCATAAAAGTTTCCACCCCCTCTCCTCCGGACAAATTCCCAATTCACTGTGCATGATGTGCAAATGTACGAATACAAATGTGCAATGAAAACAGCAAAATATTCCGGGCGACCTAAACTTATGTTGAAAACTTGACAACGTGAACGTGCTCTTTCGCGGATGGTTCTTAAGAATCGGAAAAACACACTTCTCCTGCTTCTGTAGTGGACTCAAACCAGTGGCGTAGCAAGGGGGGACATAATGCCCCGGGCGCGAATCATGATACCCTTGCTGGGGGGCGCCGCAAACACAAAATATGGTAACACGGGACGAAAAAATGAATACCATGCCTCGGGCGTCATTTACTCTCGCTAAGCCATTGACTCAGATGCTTGCTCGTCGACCGTAACTTATGGCCCATCAGTTTTTCCCAATGCAACGTGTCCTTCATGAGATGGGCTTCTTCGGAAGTGCCGGAAAGAGGTGAATGCTTTACACACGATGGGCGTAAGTAGCGTCGCCATTGGACTAGTGATGACTGGGCAAAGGTTATGTGGAGTAATGAAAGCCGCTTCACTCTACAGCAATCTGACGGTAGAGAAATACGAGGGGCGTTCAAATTTGATCTGGACTATCGTTGATTTGTTCTTATTGGTTATAAGGATATACGCTTATTTTATTGATTGGTTATGTTATTATATATACAGTATATAGGGGGATTTCTCCCAAACTTTTCTTAGCCGTTTCCGTGTTTGTAAATGATGTTGACGCAGGCGAAATTAAATTCATCTCTCTATACAGTTCACCTACGCACAAAGCTTAGTCCGTGCGAGCTTGATGAGCTGCTGTGTGAGCCCATTCCAGTAATTATGACGGGTGACTTGAATGCCAAGCACCCTGCGTGGAACTCTAAATGCTCCAAGCAAAATGGCAACATACCATATGGTTATACTTTGAACGAGATTGATACTTTCGTTGCTAGTTCCCTTGATGACACGTATTATTGTGACCACTCGCCTGCTAGTGACATGCTAGACATTAGTGTTCTTAAAGATTTCTTCAAGCCCTATAACATATTTACTGTAGATGAGTTATTTACTGGAAACTCTTCACTCGTGTTATCAATGATGCTACTATTTCCAATATCTCTACTATCGATCGTAAGCGTCCTGAATATCTCGACCTCCCTCCTTATATCAGGTGTCTCATTCTTGAAAGAAATTCCTATAGAAGATTAAGGCAGCGAAAGCGACTACCCTTCTTCGAGACTAAGTACAAGGTCCTGGCTTTCTCGCAAGGTCCAGGAAGAGGTCAAAACTTTACGAAGTCAAAGGTGGAGAGAAAAACTGAAGTCCTTATCGGCCCAGGACAATTCGCTCTGGGGTACAGTAAGACCCTTAAAAGGAAACAGACTGATCAACTTGCCGCCACTGCGTGCCGCAGATGGCAGAGCAGTCACCAATGACCGGGATAAGGCTCAAGTGATCGCCGACTCTTTACAAAAACAGTTTACCACGCCTTGTGAGGACAACCCGGTTAGTCTCTCAAATACTCGACTTGTCAACGATGGATGTAATGCTTATCGGATCACTCATCTTGTTCCTACTCGTGCGGAAATTATAAGTATTCATGAAATATTCGATGTCATCAAGCATCTTAAAACCAGGAAAGCTGCAGGTATTGATTCCATCACGAACAGTGCTCTGAAGAATTTACTTCCTAATGTTGTCTCGACTATTACCATGGTCATGAACGGCTGGTTACTTCCCTGACAAGTGGAAGGAGTCCGTCATCGTTACAATACCAAAGCCTGGTCGCTGTCAGCTATAGGTCCATAAGCTTGCTACCTATGCTGTCAAAAGTCTTTGAACGTGATTTTAAAGAGGTTTAATGATTTCTGCGTGGCCAACAATCTTGTTCGTGAAGAGCAATTCGGTTTTCGCCCAAGTCACTCCTACCAACTTCAGCCTTGGAGGCTTGTTGCTGATCTAAACGCCCCTAAATACGGTGGTCTTGTCTTCTTTAGATTTTCGGAAAGCTTTTGATCAAGTTTGGTACAACGGCCTCATATACAAAATGATTACTTGTGGTGTTCCTGATGATCTTATTGTCTTGATTAGTTCCTTCCTGTCGAACAGGATATTTCGTGTCAAGGCCGGGTGCTCCATGTTTAACCCTTGTGACGCCAATGCTGGTGTTCCCCAAGGCTCTGTCCTTAGCCCTGCCCTGTTCAATTTTTTCAACATGACTTCCCAACTTTTACTAAGTGCAAGCTATATCTGTTCGCTGCCGACGCGTCCATCATGACTACTCACGTCATATCTCGATTAGAAAATGCTTGACATCAGTGCGAGAAATGGTTTGCTACGTGGAAACTCAATCTAAACGTTGACAAATGCAAGACGATGTTCATTACGAAGAAAGTTCGGAAACCCCTGAGTCCTCTCTTCCTTTCTGGTAAAGAGCTCGAATGGGTGAAAAATTACAAATACCTCGAAGTGGTGATAGATGCCACACTAAATTGGGGTGACCACGTCTCTTATGCGATCAATAAGGCTAAGAAGGCAAAGTTCAGTCTGGTTGCTCTTCTGGGGCGAAATAGCGCACTTGAAATTGATAGCAAACTTTTCTTTATAAAATAGTCATTCTTAATGGCATGCCTGCCTGGTTTACAATATGCAAGTCCGGATGGAAGGACCTCCAAACCTTCCAAAACGTTACCTTGAGGACAACTGCCCAACTAGATACGAGATTTGCAACCAATACTTCCATCGCTGAAGATTTTGATATATCTCCAATTGATAGCTATATCCAGGAGTCGCTGAAAAAGCTGCTTCCAAAGATTAAGAACCATCCCAACCCTCTGGTTGCAGAAATTATGGATCAGCCACTCAACTTTAGAAGTTTCCTCAGGCATAGCAGACCTCATCATATCCTGGACATCAACTTCGACGATATCCATAAGGCTGTCTTTCCCGACTACTGGATCTCCTAACTCCTCCGTGTCCCTCGTCCCTCGTCAATCAACAATCGTCCTAACAGGAATGGACTCCATTTTATCCTCTGGATAACTTAATTAGGTTTCATCTAGCTTCTCGCCTAGTTCAGTGTATTTCTCCTAGTTACTTCCTGGACGAGTACAGTAGTGAAACTTTTGCTTCTGGACCGCTCGTTTCTTTTACTTTGCACTGTTTGATTGTCGATTGTCGAACCTTTCTTAACTTCGGTTCCCGTCTGTATACGCTGAAGAGGAGTGTTTGGCTCTCGAAATGTACATACGTGTTTCTATTATTTTGCTATTGTTTGTTAATGTTATTAAACTATTTTCTTGTGGAACAGTTGTTTCCTTTGTCTTTGTTAGCATATCACCTTGTCCACCATACAGGCGTATTTACTTTATTCCAGCTATCATATTGTTTCTTTTTTTCCAGATCTTCTTCCTTCTGCGCATCTTTTGCCCACGAAACGTCCAGTTCATTCGATTGAATGCCGTACGTTAACTTTATGGTATATTTTACATTTTCCTTCAAAGAATATTTAGAATGTAACTTTCAAACATGATTTCTTCTTGATGTTTCAGATTGTGGTCAATCTAATTTAGGCAAACGAATTGTCGGGGGTGTTATGACTGAAATCCACGAATTTCCTTGGCAGGTAAAATATTCCTTGAAAAAAATAAAACATTTAGGACATTTTAAAATTCGATATGGGTTAGACGTATTTAAACCATTGAGAATAGTCGCATTTTTTATTATGGAATTCAGATCACTTTTACAGCTTTACCTGCACATGAAAAGTCCTAATCATAGGACAATTTATACGTTTCTTTTCACAAATAGAACTTTATTTGTGAAATTACAACATATCGTATGAAAAAATTACACAGCAAACAAATAAGACCACCTTCAACGTGGTGAAAAAAAAAGATCATGCGCCAATTTACAATACCATAGTAAATGCACCGTGGACTTCTATACCATACTAAACCTACCTAAAATAGAGAAATAAAAGACGAAAATACATTTCCACAACAAGAGTTTAATACCTCGTATGTACAGGGTGGTTATAAAATAAGTTTGCTTGCTCAGAGCCCTCTAGAGCCCAATCTAATGAACCGATTCAGACCATGGTGGAGAGAATTCCGGAAAGAAAATTAGTGCAAATTTTCACCATCAGGTGAAAATGTGGCGCTTTGGAATGATAAATGGTAAATCACTGTATAAAGAAAATATGGACAATCATTGTTGCAGGCAGCCATTTTGACTCGTATTTCATTCCTGTTTTTTTATGATGATTGTTTCTAGTTTTGCAATAAATTCAAGCTTGCAGATCGAACACTTCCTTTTTTGACAAACGTTAGAGAGAAATGCGGTTCTGAAGTTTGAATTTGCTGCAAAACACGACCAATCATGATATGAAATAGGAGTCAAAATGGCTGCCTGCAACAATGAATTGTCCATACTTTCTTTATACAGTGTTTTAATAAATGGAGATTTTAAGACTAGTTTTATTGTTTTAAACAAGCAGGCAAGGTTTTTGTTTGATTACAGCATATTGTCACATGTGATTTATGGCTAAATTAGGAGTAGCGCAGTGGAAAATAAATAATATGTAACAGCGCACAGATTAAGATAATAAAAGAAAAGTTTATTGAAAAATCTGAATAAAAGTAAAGACGAGTATGAAGGAACAGCGCGAGCCCCTTCAGATAAAGGCAATCTATGCCTAAACACAAAACAAAGGCAAAAGCAATTTCACACAAAGTAAATAATTTTACCCACACTTCTGTGTAAAGGAGTAAATATTAAATAAGCCTTACCCTCCTTTCAAACTTACAGGGATTTTAACCTGCAAGCCAAGGCACAACACCTAAATTAATCTAGCGTATAATTTAACAAATACATTTCAGCTAGAAAACAAACACAAAGCTTAAAAGCTATAAAAATGCATACAAAAAGATTATCGTCTAAGCAACCAAACTGTAAAACATTATTCACATAAATATGGCTTAAACCGCAACAGTGACATTCAAACCTCAGAGCAAGTCTGGGAAAATGGCCTCACAGCTTACGCTGGCCAGCAGCTAGATTCGAACCCGCGGTTATTCGTTTCCAGCGCGGCACCATACCCGGTTGGCCACCCGAGCAGGCATAAACCGCAACAGTAATATAAACAAATAGCTTAATAGCTAAAGACAATTCTGTTTAACAACAGACACCGATATAGGTTCAAAATTGAAATAGCAACTTGATTGGGTCGGTCACCAAAATACCTTAAACAAAGCCAACCTTACATTTGTTTACTTTAAACAAATAACAAACAAAATGTCAAACATATGCTTAAACGAATAATTTCCAAAAAGATTCAATTGCACAGTCACAGTAATTTACACTTTACATACTAGTGAATTTTATATCTCACATAAGAAAACCACGCATCATAATGCGACCGCTCGCAGATAAAAGTTCCAGCTGCGAGAAATTTAGTAGTGAGCAAAACTACATCTAAATAGTCACAATCGGGATAAAGTTCATTGTCCGGGAAAGTCAATTAGTCATAACAATTACAAGCAACACAGAGAACTAAAACACAAAACTTGAAAACCTTTTTAAGGCAAAACAGCTTATTATTGAATGGATACAATATAATAAGTTCCAAGTTCACTTGTTGCAAAACAGTAATCCGAATGTCACATGAAGTCTATAAAAGAAAAATAGCAATTAAGACGGTATCACAGAATAAATTTCTGAATGGAAATAACACTGATACCAACGTTAAGAAAAACGGGTAATTGCATAATTTTGCTTAAAAACTTATTTTCTTCGTGCGACGCATATCATTTAGCTACACTTGAATTATAGTGAAACCAAAATGATTCACAAGGTATGCCCGCATTCCGCAAGGCCATAGACCACACACTTGGTTGTATTTGTGAATGTCCCGGCGACTTAGCTCCGTAAAATGCTTTCTTAATTAAAACGGCTTAACAGCCCACAATAATTGACGCACTTGCTATTGCGAAGCCCTGGTCGGCGACTGCAACTCTCGGCGCACGGGGAAGAAAGCCGAACACTGTCGATAACCACTGTACGCAACGTTGACTCCTACGTTTTGCGTCGGTGCAAATCTCCGCCCGTTTAGCTTCTCCGCATGGCAAGGCATTGATTAACGAAGCTAATGCCGGCTCCGAAGTCGTCTCCGTGGCCGCGGCTTGAGGACTCGCCTTCCCCTTCAGCGTGCTGATAATGAAGCAATCTCGGTGGCATCCATCAGTCTTAGACGGGAGCTTCTTTTCCCTTAAACGTCGCTCACTCGTAGCCTTATCCACTCTGCCTCTCAATCTCTTCTCTTCCTTCGAGCCCGCACTCGCGAGACTCGCTCTTCCCTGATTGGCTCCTGCGTCTTGATGTACTGAATGACGCTGACGACGTCGACTCCGTTTTCGCCCCGAATTGTAAATTATTCTAGAGCGAAAACGATCGTCTCTGTCACCGGAATTATTGATCTTATTAAAATTCCGTGACACATATGCTCGTTCTCAATATCGGCCTTATTAGCAAATAGTTTATTCAAATTAGAAAGTAAACATACCCAGAATGGAATGGATTGATCCATTCATTACGTTGTTAGTGAAAGGCTTTCACGAAAAATCATGGTTTTAAGCAAGAAAGAACGCGCACTGTTGGTAAAGTTGTTTTACCAGAATGATTATAGCAGCCCAGTTGCATTGCGAGCATATCGTCGTCTAAAAGGACTGCGAAAAAGGCCCATGTCAGATACTGGGTTGCGAAAAATGATAAAGAAATTTGAATCGACTGGCGATTTGGCTGTCGCGCCAGGAAGAGGAAGGCGCAAGATAGCAGACGAATTTATTGAGGACGTGGCTGTTGCAGTGGTAGACAGAGCTTCCTCTTCTCAACATTCTGCAACAAGTGCTCGAGCAACAGCACCCAAATTGTTCATCCCATGATCCACGTTGCAAAAGATCTTGCGTTCCATTCTGCATTGGTACCCATCTGGCACAACAGCGAAAACCTGAAGATTCCTCTCAACGCGCTGACTTTGCTTATCGCTTTCTGGCGAGGATGATTGTTGATGACCTGTGGCGGTGGAACATTCTATGGTCAGACGAAGCACATTTCACCCTAGAAGGAGTGGTGAATACGCAGACTGCCGCATATGAGGTACCTCGCACCCCTTTGTCGTGCATGAAAAGCCTTGCATTCTGAATAAGAGACTGTATGGTGTGGATTCACCACTGATTTTATTCTAGGCCCCTTTTTAGACCCTGACTAGTCATATTCTCCAGATGCCTTCTGACATTACAGTTACTCGAATTCTCCTTGAGCCCTCGAGCGAGGTCATAATTGACCCCTTGGCAGTGCCGGGTAGGGTGAGTTGGCATTTTTCCAAGGGGGGCCATCATTTGGTACACAGATGGCGCTCGTCATCGTCCTCTCGGGCCTGGGCATTTATTGTGGCAGCCCCAGAACGGTTTTCCAGGCAGAGATGTTGGCCATTATTTACTGTCTGCAGTTGTGTATAGATAAAGTTCTATGTACATAGACGCATCTTTATATTTAGCGAGAGTCAAGCGACCTTCAAGGCCATCAAATCTTCTAGGATGTCGGCAGATCCCATAGGTCATGTCTCTGCACAACAGTGTTACCTTGTGGTGGGTTCCTGGACATAAAGGTGTTGTCGGAAACGAGGTTGCTGATGCCTTAGCTAAACAGGGCGCCAAATCTACTTTCATTGATCCTGAACCTTTCTGCGTTATTTCTAAACAAACTGCAGCTAGGAGATAATATTATCTCTCACAAAGATGAAAAGGTGGGATCAAACCACCGATCAAAAACATGCCAGACTAATGATCAAGAAATCTTCTCCTAGTCTAATATCCGGCGTTCTACAACTTAATAGAAATAAATTACGGATCATCATTGGTTTTCTTACTGGTCATGGTTCACTCCGTAGAATGGGAATTCTTCGGAAAGAGCCACTATGTTCGAAATGTAGTTTTGACTGCGTCGCTCTGACATATTTTCGTCACTTCACGGTTAGCTTAACCTTTCTTGAAGATATTCACCTGGATCCTAGGTAGCTTGACTCGCTTTTTAAGTCTGTTGGCTACCTTTAGGTGTCCTAAGGTTTTCTTTTGGATTTGGCGCAATATTCCTTAGAGGGCGCTGGCCATTAACTGCTTCGGCTGTTGACTGACAATCCTGCTTATAGGTAAGATATGATAAAAAAAATAAGGCCTCTTTTCCTTTGAGGGTGTGACACAACGAGATCCTGTAAGATGTTCTGTGACAGTGCACGGTATTGTGAACTTCTTGCGCAGCATGTGATTCCTGCCTTGCGAATACGACGATGCTTGGAAACAACTGTCTTCACGCAAGATGGAGCACTTCCTCATATTGGTCGACAAGTGACGGAACTGCTTCGTGGAGATGATCGTGTGATCTCTAGAAGTTTTCCAGATGCGTGGCCTCCACGTTCTCCGGATTTGAACCCCTGCAATTTTTGGCTCTGGGGATATTTGAAAAATCGGGTCTATCAACAAAGCGTACGGACTGTGCCTAAGCTGAAAGCCAGCATTAGACGATATATCTCAGACATTCCCTGGGAAACGCTTCATGCAACAATTGATCATGCTGTGCTACGCTTCCAAAATGTCATTGACGCAGGGGGCGGACATACTGAACATGTGCTATAATCAAACAAAAAACTTGCCTGCTTGTTTAAAACAATAATACTAGTTTTAAAAACCTGCATTTGTCATTCCACAGCGCCACATTTTCACCTGGTGGTGCCGGCCAGATGGCCGAGAGGGCTAGGGCGTAGGCTTTCTAGTTCTCGAGTCCGCCTGGTCGTGGGTTCGAATCCCGCCGTGGGCAAGGATGTTTGTGTTTGTCCCGGGCTGCGTACAGATATAACTTGTGTAAAACGCGCAAAATGACCTTAGTATCGACGCCAAAATTTCTAATAAACCAACCAATAAACCAATCACCACTGTCCACAGTTTCTAGCTTGTCTAGTCTTTATAGTTTAAACATAAACACCGTATTTTAATATGGCACGATATTTAATGTTTTGTAGCCTTTTCTTTTGTTTTCAAGAGTGTTTGAGTTCTCTCGTGCAAAGTTGAAACTAATTGGCTGCACGTTTCTCTGGAAATGGCGTCCCGTTTTCTTGAGAACTGATTTCAAACGTTCAACAATAGACGGCTTCCTCTGGGCAGTTTTTCTTTTCAAAACTCTCCATAGATTCTCAAATCGAGGCATGTTGGGAGAGTTTGGAGGCCATGCATGTTTTTGAAACTGTTTTTGCTGGCTTTAGCTCTGTGAAAGCTGGCTGTTTAAATATATAATTGTCTTGTATACCCATATCTTCAACAGAGAGAATAAGAACTTCATCCAGCATTGACTGTACTTACTGCTGGTAAGGATTCCATTTATAAAATGAAGTTTCCTACTCCTTCGATAGACATACAGGCTGAAAACTTCGTGCTTCTTTTTAAACACTGTGGTTTAAATTGGTTTCCTTTTTCGGGTAACTTTATTACTAATGTTACCATTCATAAAATCGAATTTGGGTTATTCCCAAAAGAAAACTTTCTTCCAATCTTCTGGCGACCACTTTTCATGTTTCCCCTTCATACATTTCTTTTCTTTTTTGACTTTGTGATAAAGCTGGCTTTGCTTTAGCTTTGTAGAATATGTAACTATTCATTGACTAAATCTTCTTCTGTAAGTGTTAGTTGATAAAACAATTTGTGTTTGCTCCTTCCAAGATGCAGCGGTCTCAGTTTTGTCGTCCATTAGTGTTGTTTTGATAGGTCGTCCAGTTGACCTTTTTGGAATGATTTCCCCAGTCTTTTTAAGTACCCTGATTAGGTTTTGCATAGCTGTCTTACTTATTTTGAAAGTTTTATTAATCCACCTTATGGAATGAGCATTTTATGAAACGTTTTGCGGTAAATTGACACACTTCAATGCTAAGAGTTCCTTTTATACTCCTCGTCGCCAACGTACATGTTGTGTTAAAATGTGTTTTTTCAGAAATACCACGATTTTTGAAAAAACGTGAAATGGTATTATTTTTTTGCATCAGGTGAAGATGGCCTTATTTGTTTGCTGTGTAATTTTTATACGACGCTTTGTAATTTCACAAATAAAGTTTGAATTGTGAAAACAAAAGTAAAAGCTGTTGATATCGATTAGTACTTTTCATATAAAGGGTGATTCAAAAATCTTTTACCCTCATACAATTTCAAAATGAGTGGAGATATAAAAAATCTGATGCAGGCAACATAGAGGAAGTTAGATAGGGGCTAAACAATGCTGGTGTCAAATTTGACCTTTGACATCTCGAATTCTGCACCTTGCAATTTGTAAATTTGTAACCATTACAGGTAGAGTGAAATTTCCAATTGTACAGTTGTAGAACTCAAAACGCTTATTTTAGCAAAAAAAAAATTAAAAAACCCACTACAACAAATGCTACGTTGAGTTTTGTCGATGAATGAAGTGCTCAATGTGGTGTTCTTCTGCAGCAATGCATAACTGTGCACGGTATTTCACAGAACCCATCAAGCGTTCAAGTAATGGCCAAATCATTTACTGATACTGGTACAGTTGCATATACTGTTAAGAGTATGAGTTCTAATCCTTTATTGCATGACGGGGCACCTTCACATTTTGCAGCCATTGCTCGTCAACGACTAGATGTTTCCACATCGAGGAGGTTCAGTTTATTGGTCGCCACGTTCGTCTGATTTGACACCACTTGATTTTTTCCTTTGGGGATACATCAAGGACAGGGTGTATGCCACTGTACCAGCTGCAGTAAATGATTTGAAACAACGAATTCAGCAGGCTTGTGCAGACATAACAACCATCCTTATGTTGTATGTGATGGATTCTGTGAAATACCGTGCACAGTTATGCATTGCACAGCACTTCATTCATTGACAAAACTCAATGTAGCTTTTGTTGTAGTGAGTTTGTTTTTAATCGTGTTTTTTTTTTGTTAAAATTACCGTTTTGAGCTCTACAACTATACAATTGGAAATTTTCTCCACCCTGTAACGATTACAAAGTTACAAATTGGAAGGTGCAAATTTCGAGATCAAAGGTCAAATTTGACACCACCATTGTTTAGCTCCTACCTACCTTCCTATATGTTGCCTGCAACAGATTTCTTGTATCTCCACTTGTTTTGAAATTGTATTGGAGGTAACAGACTTTTGACTCACTCTGTATATCTTGTGTATTGCTGTATTTTCAAATAAAAGCTACGCAATAACAAGCATTAAGAGTCTCTGTGTACACAAGGTGGTCCTAATTTTATAAAGCTTTTGTAAGTAAGTTGTGCATTGGTAGATATGTAGACACAAGAATACAAGGTCTGATTTGAAAGCAGTACCAGATTTTAATATCAACATAACCAATTATCACAAAATCGACAATCGTTCACTGTAGTGTCTCGTATTCAAGTGGAATTGAAGCAAAGCTTCATTAAACTTATGCTTCATGGAAGTATGCAAAAGATACACCGAATCAGATGAGAAGCCTCATTTAGCCAAAATATAATACATAAAGACTCGAGGATCGTTTCAATCTTTCATCATTTGCTAAGGTCAAATAGTGTCTTTAATTTGATAGAGATATTCATTAGATTCAATAATAAGTTTTGAAAACTGAAAGCTATTGTTGAGATTATTTTGTTGGGAAGTTTATTTTAAAATGTTTTTAATTTGTTTAAAATGCCAGTTGTTTATGGAATCCGTTATAATAACAGTTAAGTCGAATCTCTACTGAGTGTCAGATGATATATAATTACCACATGTTACCATCTTAGTATATCCATTTGTAAAAGATTATTACTAAATGACGAAACGAATAGAGTGATTGTAATTGATTTTATTTTGTAATTGCAGTTTATACTATAGAAGGTTGAGGTGGCTAATTATGATACTTTTTCATCAAGATACAGACGATTGCAAATACACGCATTTCTCTATGTGCAGAATATGTATTGCAAATATGTGGACCTAGTCTCGAAAATGGCACTGAGGCTGAACGGATTGCAGCAAGTTCGGATTATCCGAAGATGCAAAGCAAACTAACTGAGAGAGAGAAAGAGACCATCCAAAGAAATGGCAACTAAGGTGGGCAGCAGCTCTCTCGACAATTTATGCGCTCTGTTCGAGCAGTTCTGAAAGAAAGTCCACCAACGCAGTGAAGCCAACAAGAACGAAAGATTGTACCTCAACGAACAATTGGATGTGTCATTCATACAAACTATGTACCATTCGAGCAGAGTACCATTCGGCAGCGTATTTGCAAGAACGCCGCGCGAACGCCATGGTTGTTGCTCCGGATGAGGCCTGGGCGCATATAAATGACACTAAAAAAACCGTGTGCTATTTTCTACTAACACATGGGCAAAGAAAAGCTTTCCAAAGGCTTCATGGTGGTGGCTGGATGCTGTAATTTTTTTGGGACAACTGAGAATTTCCCATGCACACAGTAATTCCATAGTTAATGCAGCTTACTTCCAGGAGATTTTAATGGACCTTGATTATGCTGAAGATATCCCTCTCGCGTCTTATGTACGGCACTTGAGTTCGAAGGCTTTTGTCCACATAGAAAAAAACATGAAGCCTTTCCGCTATAACGATGGAAGACACATGAGAGTAGGATCATCCTATTTCGTCCATTCCCATAAAATCTACCTACCAGAGCCTATGATTTAAACTTTTGAAAAGGGAACTTGGATGGCGATAACCGTAAATTATTGAGAAACTTCGGAAAGTCTGTCAAGTGGTATAGCAGGATATTTCGCCGCGTTGTTTACGAGCAGTGTTGTGCAGTTAAATTTTCAGTGCAGAGCAATTGTCCAGGCCTATGATTTGTCTCAACCCTCTATATGTGATTTTTGTGTACTGGGGCTTAAGCGTCTATCATTTATTTGCTCCGTGTTCATTGACTTAACATCAAAGATTTCTTGAAAAATTTGTAAACAAATAAACAAATATTAAATTTTTTTATATGATTTTTCTTTCTAGGCAGGACTAAGTACGAAGAGAGGTTACTTATTCTGCGGGGGAACGTTGATTAGTGACCGATATGTATTAACCGCTGCTCATTGTACGCGAGGGTGAGTTTATTTGTAAAATTCGTAATTTGTGATATTTAAAAAAGAACGGGCTTTCTTACATAATGTCTGTAAATGGAAGCATCATATGAGTGTTCTGTTTGGTAAACAGCGTATGCTCACATTTCACATACCGCAGCTGAAAATGATGCGAGAGAAGAGGTATGCAGCGAAAGATTCTCTTTACTCTTGAAACATACTGCCACAGAAACTTATGAAAAGCTGCAGCAACCTTACGGTGAATATACACCACTTAAAGTTTTTTTATGAGTTTAATAAAGGCAGGCTTGCAGCTATTAAACAGGATGGAGACTTTCATATGGACGTTTTTTACAATTATAACAGAGATTTTCATATGACCCGAGTTTGTACTCGACGGATGCCACGTCTGTTAATTTCAGAACAAAAGGCTATTAAAATGAAGATGCATTGTTTTATAATGATGGAATAGGACCACTTCGCGTCAGAAAGTGCATTTATACAGGGTGAATACAAAAGTCTGAACCCCCCTTTTATTTTTTGAACCGAAGCAGATATGTCAATTTTGACGAATCCAATGAATAGGAAGTTGTGGGTGGCCTATCCCATGGTGCACTTATCCCAAATATGCAAATTAGGACACATTCAAAATTTATCTCAAAAACCGTAAGAGATAGAGGAAAAAAACCCAATTGCAAACTTGTTCAGCATAAAAAAACAAACAAAACAAAAAAAATGATCCAAATCGGACCAACCAATCACCCACAATCACATGCTAAACTGTTTGTAGCCTACAAACAGTCACACTGCACAAGGAAAACTGAATGTTGATATTTCCACCATGTAAAGTATGCAAATCAAAAAATTAACATAAATTATCATACTCACTTTCACTTTCATGCGGAAAAGTAAATAAATGGCATGTTTCAGCACACAGAAGACAGAACAATTCCAGGATGGCAAGCTACACTGTTCCGGAAATGGTCAACATGATCTTCTGCTTCAGAGAGGCAAGGAGAAACCTACATGCTGCAGTTAGGTCGTATCGAGACAGATTCCCTAACGAACGCCATCCCTCTCGTCAAACAATGCGTCACATTATTCAAAGATTCGAGGCTACAGGGAATGTTAATGCAGAACGAGGACGACCAAGGCACAAGGCGACTAGGATACAACAACACTAGTTCTGGCTGCAGTTGCTGCAAATCCCCACACAAGCAGCAGAGCAATTGTCAGAGAACTGTTCTCAACATTCTACACGCACATCATTTTCACCCATACCATATACATTGTCACCAGGAGGTACTGCCATTGGATTATGTTGCTAGGGCCACCTTCTGCAACTGGTTACTTACCTGCCTGGATGACAATCCAAACTTCATTCATGAGGTGTTGTGGACAGATGAAGCACCAGGAATGGAGTTATCAACAGGCACAATCATCATTATTGGGCAGACGAAAACCCACGATATCTGCGAGAAGCAACTCATAAAGTGAACTGGAGAATCAATGTGTGGTGTGGATTGTACAATGACACTGTGGTTGGACCGTATTTTTACGATGGAACACTGACTGCAGAACGTTACCGGGCTGAAATTCTCAACGTGGTATCACAGACTTCATTGACAATTTGCCATTGGCCTCGTATCAGCGCACGTGGTTTCAGCATGATGGAGCTTCTCCACATTACGGGTTGGTCGTTCGCGAGCGTCTAAGTGAGATGTTTGGACAACAATGGATTGGCCGAGGTGAACCAGTTTGTTGGCCACTCCGCTCCCCTGATTTTACACCACTTGACTTTTTCTTGTGGGGATACCTGAAGGTTTATGCTACGCAGCCCGCCTCACTGAAGGATCTGGTTCAACAAATCCAGGAAGCGTGCCGAGGTAGGACACCAGCCATGCTTGCCGATGTTTTGGCGTCAGTTAGGTTCCGTGCCCAATTGTGTTATGGTGCCCACGGTCGTCACATCGAGCATTTTGTTGATTAACTTTTTTTTTAAACTGTTTGAAGTAACTTCTTTGTGCAGTGTGACTGTTTGTAAGCTACAAACAGTTTAGCACGTGATTGTGGGTGATTGGTTGGTCCGATTTGGATGATTTATTTTTGTTTTGTTTGTTTTTTTATGCTGAACAAGTTTGCAATTGGGTTTTTTTCTCTATCCCTTACGGTTTTTGAGATAAATTTTGAATGTGTCCTAATTTGCATATTTGAGATGATGAAAAGTGCACCATGGGATAGGCCACCCACAACTTCCTATTCCTTGGATTCATCAAAATTGACATATCTGCTTCGGTTCAAAAAATTAAAGGGGGGTTCAGACTTTTGTATTCACCTTGTACATCCTTCCCAATATCTATCGATTTTTGGCGGCATTCTCACAGCTAGCGTTTGTACAACGATTAAGAATGATGAAGCGATGTCCCCTTTATAACTCCTCACGAGCGCGTAGCCCTGTCAACCACGTGGCTGGAAAATTTGCATATGTAAATCGGTTACGTGTCAATTGGTCGAGGGTCAATTCGTCGAACGTCATTTCGTCGACTGTGTCAGTTGGTCGGGTGGTTAGTTCGTCGGACGTCAATTAGTCGAACGTCAATTCGTCGAGGTGTCAGTTAGTCGGGCCGTCAATTTGTCGGAGACAAATTCGTCGGGTGTTTCAGTCGGTCGAGATAGTAAATAAATGGTCGGGAAAAACTTTAATAAAATTTATTAATGAAAAAATTTTTGTTATTAATTTTATTACTGGAAAGGTAACAATAAATGCCTTTACTGTTAAAAATCAGTATTTAAATACAGTTTTTGTAAACAATGTGATACAGAGGCTAAAATGAATTGTAGCTACAATAAACGTGATCTTGTTGACAAATGGTCAGGATATTTGCTCCAAACTGCTTATATCGCTTTAGTATCCTTCATTTCCTGTTTACAAAAGCTGTATCATGTTGTTTACAAAAGCTGTATTTGAATACTGTTTTTAACGGTAATGGCATTTATTGTTTACCTTTCAAGTAATTAAATGAATAACAAAAAACTTTTTGTTAATAAATTTTATTAAAGTTTTTTCCGGTCATTTATTTATTATCTCGACCAACTGAAACGCCCGACGAATTGACTTTCGACTAATTGACGTCCGACGAACTAACCACCCGACCAACTGACACAGTCGACGAAATGACGTTCGACGAATTGACTCCGACGAATTGACGCAAGACGAATTGACCCTCGACGAACTGACCTGATACCATGTAAATCGGGTGTACGGACACTTAATCACCCGACAGATCACCACCCGACGGTTAAACACTGACATTTAATCACTTGCCATTTAATCACCGGACATATAATCACGTGATTGTTTAATCACTAGGGCATTGTGATCAAGAAATGCAAAATGATGAATGTGATGTGATGAAAAGAAGTCTTATCATGTGATGAGTATGTATAAAATGATAGAACTTGAAAACTTCATCAAAAACGTGAATCAAATCAGAAATTGATTCTCCCATCTTGTCTTTCATCGTAGCAACAGCTTGCCGTGCTAAACTTGATTCTTTGTTGCCATCATGATTGTGTTCAGGATTGTAATCGCCTACGATTTCATCGTTCTTTGTTGTTATACGGGTCTTACGTTTATATTTCTGGTAAAGTTTGCAACGCCACTGAACGTTCCCGTTGACGTATTCTCGATATTTCACACAGTTTGTCTTTCGAAGCTTTTCCAAACGTTACAATCCTCTCACTCATTATAACTGTTTAAATGCGGTCATACATTAACAACTTGTCCGTTTAAATGAAACTGACAACGTGTAAATCTGCGTCACGTAATTAACTTTTAATTGGCTAAAAAGTCGCGTCAAAAATTACAGTCTGTACAATAAAAGAAAAAACTGGAGTAGTACCAGAATGTGCCAATCAAAAATCACGTATTTTTTGGTGGCTAAACGTCGGTGATTAAACAATCATGTGATTATGTGTCCGGTGATTAAATGGCAAGTGATTAAATGTCGGTGTTTAAGTGATACCAAACCGTAAATCGTTTAGTTGTAACGTACTTAACGCTCTGTAGTACAATAAAAATTTCCATTCAAAGGACAATCAAAATGGGAAGCGGCTTTTCCAGCAAAAATGCACGCATCGAATTGTATACAAAACAGTAACTGCCATTGGTAGCTGAAAGTAGTTTTGATTTCAGTGAAGATTCAAAGGGTAGCAACAGCCCTACAGTAGTCTATTGAATAAGATCTGACGAGTAAGGCGGTTTAATTTTCCTAGATGGTTGCTTCTTAGATATTTTTGAAACTTTTAATACATAGAAGAAGCTAATAAGCGTATTGTACTTACAGCAATTTCTATAACAAAACTATTGCATATTTTTTACTCATTACCACTCACTTGTATAATTTGTTTTTTCAGATTTGTACTTCTGGCTTTTTTTTAAGTTAATTAATATTTGCTAATTTAAATATTAAAAAATATGATTGTCTTAAATGATTTAAGTATCTCTGATTTGTAGGAGATCGGCCTCATCTCTTGTGGTTCTCCTTGGTGATCACGATTACTCGACTGAAGAAGAGACAAGCAGCATCAAAGTGGGCGTGACGGAAATTACTCGTCACAAGGACTATGACACCGTCACTAACAATAATGACATTGCTCTGCTCAAGCTCGCCAAACGGGTCGTGTTCGATCACCGAATGAAGCCACCATGTTTCACACGTCCTGGTGTCAATTATAATGGCCAGATGGCAGTCATTACTGGATGGGGAGCCGTCACCGAAGGTTAGTTAATCCTTGTGTGTATGTTAAGCGCAGATTGCGAAATGACACAATTCATAAATTGTATAACAGCCTTGTAGAGCTTATTGGAAAGTAGCGGAAGCCCTAGGTTCGTGTGTTCTTTTACCCCTTTTATCCGCATTTTTAACCCCTTGTTTTGCCAAACAATTATTTTCCTGAACGTAGTATTTAGTCTTCTTACGTTTCTCATCATTTCTAATCGAATGATATCTCACATGCCGTTGAAAACGTTAATAGTCCTAAAGACCACGTGACTGCTACCCTCACAACTCCGACCCCATTGGGACAATTGGGTCCAAATTTTATTGCAATGTAGCTCTTGCCTAGAGGAATCTGCATACCGAATTTCGCTTTCTTACGTACGTACAGGTCATTCTAAAAGCGTTTTCACTTGCTTGGCAGGAGTTTAGCTAAGCGAATTTGATCGGTTATAGACCTTGTCCACTTTCACAACAAAAACAAAGCCTTAAGCGCATGCGCGCCTTTTCGCGAGAGAAAACTGACTTCCGGGCGGGATAGCTTTGCTGGCTTCGTTTCGTTTGTTAACCTCTATCGGTGACGTCTTTTTCTTTTATGAATTATAATAACAAGTACCTATTTTAAAAGTTCTTCCAATCATGCATCAACAAAATAAAGATGTATAGAAAAAATAAATTTATTTCGAAACATCGGTCCTTACGACAACGCAGAATCAGAAAAAAAATAATGTATTAAATTACTACAATTACTGTGTATAATATATTAAAAATTACTTCTTTATTTCATACGCGTTTTATTTTATTAAAAACAGAACAAAACAAATGTATTTTCTCTTAATCATTGTTATCACGGTCTACAGATATTCATGGTCATCGAGCTTCGGCCATTTTCCATTGTTTCGAGAAGCTAAAGAAAACAGATCGCGCCAGGTGCCGCATAGATCGAATCAGGGCCTACCAATGACGTATATTAAAGATAGACTCCGAATCCTATTGTTGTAACTTGAAGCAAATTGGGAAGCTCCATGCCCAGAACTGTCATGGCTGAAAGTGAGTGAAGATGCAAAACACATGGCTAAACACGAGAGTAGCTGATTAATATAATTCTTTCACACGCCTATCACGGACTGATAAGTTTATCTTTTCGTTTATTTTGTATTTGAAGTATTTTATTATATTTTATAAACAATTTTTCGATCATGGTTTCAATTTCAATTTCGTTTCGATTGTCTTTCAGTAACGTATTTTCATTTTAGTTACGTATTTTTGATTTATTTTTGTGGAAAATGATTCCTGATCCTTTATCTTGTCTGTTTGTACAGTTGTACGCAGAACAACTTTGAATAATGGTTTTGAATTAATAATTCCTCGGGTTCAAAATCTTCAAAAACTAAGCAGCCAGACAGCTAATTACTCCACGGCTCACTCCTGCCCAGAACTATCATGGCTCAATTTGCTTCACTTTTTGATGCTGTTAACAATAGGATTCGGAGTCTATCTTTAATATACGTCATTGGGGCCTACCGTGACCTGCGATAGAAGTTTTTCATTGAAACTGAAAATGAAAGTAAATTTTCTGTCTGTCGATAGGGCGGCGCTGCAGGCGTTTTTGGGCCGAATGTACATGCGGCGCCACTTTTCAATAGAGTTCCCGCCCTATTGGGAGCTAGAAACTTTAGATTCATTTTAATGACCTATGAAATGACCGTGCTTCCGACCAATGCGGAAGGGTCTCATTCTGCAAGTCCCTTATTTTATAGACACCAGTGTATTTTTTGTTTTTGTTCTCTGTTAAAAAATGTTCAAATGAGACGTAACCAGAGGTTTATGAAAGCCATGATTTTGAAAAATGTGTGTAGTTCAAATCCAAAAACAAAAATGGTCGCGATTCAATTAGATTATGATTTGCTCACCAGAGCCCTCCAATGCCAGTTTCAGTTTTACCATTTAGTTTCCTTTATTCGTATCGGACAAGTATCCCTCAAGAATGAGTATAAATATATTTTTATTTAAAGTCTTCTAAATTCACACATATCAAAATATAACTTAAGCACATTAAACTTGGTTACGAGAATGGGCGCTACTGTTTGTTCGTTGCGTCCAATCACAGTAGCGGCAAGTCTTCTGAAACCGATTTTGAACTAGAATTCTAAAATGGAAAGTTGCAGCAGACATCCATGGATATATTGAGATTCGGAGAGCTTACAAAGCCAACTTATGACTCATAGGACTGTGTTAATTACTTAAAATTACTTAAAATTTGCTGTAATGCATAGATTCACCGTATCTATCAACGTATGTGTAAAATGATAGGAATTTTTTAATACCAACAGGCGACATGGAATAATAAATAAGAATAAAAAATAACAATCTTGTTGTTGTTATCGAATCATTATGTACCTAATTCATTAAATAAATTGCGGTAAAGGACGCCATTACATTTTGTTTTAATTACAGGAGGAAAAGTGACACCTATTTTGAGGGAAGTATCTTTGCCCGTTATCTCTCTGGAAAAATGCCGATCTTCTTATGGGAAAAACATGATCACAGAAAATATGTTGTGTGCCGGAAGATCCGAGGGAGGTAAAGATTCTTGCCAGGTGAGGACTTTACAAAAAAAAAAGTCTTTTAATTTTATAAGTTACCCACATATTCGGAGCTAAACATTTTATTATCTTTACAGGGTGATTCCGGAGGCCCAATGGTATGGGAACATAACAATAGGTGGCATTTAATTGGCATCGTTTCATGGGGTTACGGGTGTGCCAGACCCAATACGCCGGGTGTTTATACGCGTGTCGACCGGTATCTGGACTGGATCGATAGGAATACGCAGGATTCAAGGTATTGCACTTAATGAACAACTCTCCACTCGGACTTACTCACTCACGGGTTGAAGGAAGAGACACTGCAATGCTCCCATCATTTATTGTTCATCCGTTTTCACATCGTTGCCATCCATGTACTTCATCTCAGTGCAATGTGCGTGCTCAAACATAACTCTTTAAATAATACGAGTAAAGACCAAATGATTTTTACCCAAAAGACTGAAAGAAGTTCTCGTTTCATTGGGAAGACTTTGGTTCAGTGGAAGAAATTGTAACTTTTCTGAGAAATCGAATACAATGTGGTTTTACACTTCACCGATCTTTATTTTTAAGTTTTCAGCGAAATAGTTTAATTTAATTTTGTAATTACTTGGCTCTATCACCAAAAACACTATCGATTCGTAATTCGATCCAAAGAAAATACATTACCGTGATAACAAAGACGTGTTTTGGACTGAAGAAATAAGTACACTTAACTTGTTTTAATTGTAATAATAATAAATTTCATAAACTGAAATTGATGTTCACGTAAGAAAACGATCAAAGAAACACTTGATAAGGAAATATAGAAGGAGGAAGCTTTCTCATTTCCAGAAAAAAAATTATATTTTAATTTTTTAAGCATTACCCATTAATCATTTAACTCCTGTAATTTTTATTTATAAACACAATTTCATTGATGTGATGTTATTAAATGCGTTTAAATATTTTGATCTTGCATTCTGTTTTGGTTTATTTAAAAATAACAGTACTCAATAGCCTATAAAAATTAATGTAAATTGGAAAATATCAAAAATGAATTTAAATTCTATGTTCATATTTATCTTAAACAAATGCCCTATTTAAAGTATTAATTTTGCATTATCAGGTCATTTAAAAAATTCTTGCATATTTTCTGGTTTATACCGTGTGGGCAAGAAATAACGTGAGGTGTTCAGAGCTCGCTAGCGGGAATTCTATTCGGCCAAATGCAGTACATTTTGGTGTATATACATAGTGGAACATGCGGTTTCGATTTCTGCAAAAAGAAAAAAAAAGTACCAAAAGTCGCCGTAGGGGGCGCTTATTTCAAGAAAACAATGAATACTTTTGCATAAGCGCGTTCCGTGTTGAGCAATCATGGCAATAAAAGGCATGGCTGAGGATTTTCCATCATTCACGAACGAATGGCCTGACGATGACGCTAACTCTGCCTGACCGGGCGTTATTAGTCAAGTTGTTTTATCAGAAGAGCGGCAATGCAAGTGCTGCCTTTCGTGAATTCCGGCGATTGAAAACGTTACGAAGAGGACCGATGAGCATAACTAACTTACGGAAAATGATTGAACGATTTGAATCTACCGGAACTCTAGGAGTGCAACCAGGCCGGGGACGCAAACGAATCAGGCAGCAACACGTTGAAGAAGTTGCAACTGCTGTTGTGGAACAGGAGATGACTACTGTGCAGGGTACTAGCAGTGCACACGCAATAGCACGCCAAACAGATATCCCATATTCGACGGTGAGGAAAATATTGCATAAGATTTGACATTTTATCCCTATAAACTCCCACCTGTTCAACAATTGCTTCCTGGAGATGAACGTACCCGAACTGACTTTTCGTTGAGATTTTTAGGACGTATGGAAGTGGATGATGCATGGCCATGGCAAATTTTTATGGAGTGATGAGGCACATTTTTATTTGAATGGTGATATCAATACCCACAACTGCCGTATTTGGGCTGCATCAAATCCACAAGTGTGTCTGCCAACTCCTATGCATTCACCGAAACTAACAGTACGGTGCGGCTTTACTGCTTCTTTCATCATCGACCCGTACTTTTTTTGAAGAAATCCGTCCCCGTGGACTGGTGACTTGTTCCGTCAATTCTGCCAGGTATGCCGATATGCTTGAGAATTTTGAAACATATTTGTAACACATTTGTTCATATTGAAACACATTTGTAATTAAAAATAAAACATTGTTTATTGTTGTTACTAAAGTTGGTTTGTACGGTATTTGTTCATTTGGCAATTAGGTATTCATTGTTTTCTTGAAATAAGCGCCCCCCTATGGCGAGTTTTGGTACTATTTTTTTTTTTTTTTTGCAGAAATCGAAACTGCATGTTCCACTAAGTATATACACCAAAATGTACTGCATTTGGCCTAATAGAATTCCCGCTAGCGAGCTCTGAACACCTCACGTTATTTCTTGCCCACCCGGTATATGAAAACATGCTAAAATTTAGTGTATATGAAAACATGCATAAAATTAGTGTATGGTTCTCCACTTGATTTGCAATGAAATCCATTGTAAACTAGTTAAAAATCTTTCCTGAACTATGTTAAACCATCATGCAAAAGTTGACGCTCATCGGTTCGTGGTTGTAGAGATTATCGAGAATATACACAAGTTGGCTTTAATTCATATATAGAGTGTGTGTCAAGTAAGTTCATGACTTCAGAAGGAGGACAAGCATCGAAATGTGTTTTCAAAACAATGGTATTCATTGAAACCAATATGGTTTTCATAAAAAATGTTTATTTTTCCTATGTAATGAAAACTTATGTGGATTAAGTATCTGTTCCATCTGATTAATTATACTATGGTGATAAAACTTGTATGATTTTACGTTCCATTACATGGCTTCTCAAATGTCAAAACAATGATATCAATGAAGAGACGCTACATTAAAAAAAAATGCCTTTGCTATCTGTGGCTTATTATATTGATAATGCTGACCATTCTGAGTTTCACAATAATATTTATTTTAATTATTATACATAAAAATAAAAACAATGACTATTTTCAAATTGTTTGCAACCACCAATCCTAACAATGGACAGCATAATAATGCTTTCTTATTAGGGGTTTTAGCTAAAAGCTACTTATAAGAATGCACGTTTGGCTATATCCGTCCACCGTTGCATGATTAACTTAATAACGGATTAACTTTTTCAAATTCTATTTTCGACAATATCATCATCAAAGTCTTAATTCGGCTAATCATCTTTTTTTTAGGCTTTTTTGTGAACCCCTTCAAATCGATTGCACGTGCTCTAAGAATATCAAGATAATGGCATGTCATGTAACAAACGAATCATAGTGAGGAGTCAATAATTGTTAGCATAGCATAAGCATGTTTGCCGGGCATGAGTTTGATATTCTTAGCAATGCTGACGCCCCTGTCGCTAAACACTTTAATTCCCCTGGTCACTCTTTACAGGCCACCAGCCTTTATATTCTTCGTAGTAACTTCCATAACAAAAAAGAAAGAAAGCAATTCGAGTCTTTTCTTATTTGGAAATTTAATTCCCTCACCCCTAATGGCATTAACCTTAGCAAAGGCACCATTCCCTCATTACCTTTGCCATATTCCTCTTCAACTTCCGCTATTCCCTAATTTGTCGCAGGCTCTCTGGGCCTTTTTTCTTCTTTCTTTCTTTATCTTTTTTTATCTTGTCTCAGTTTTAATGTTCTGTCATATCTCTCTACTTCTTATGTTCATTTTGTGTCCGTCCCTGTACTCTTTTATTTTAGTGACCTTTTTATTATGCGATACTATTTTACAGGGTGACTAGCGACCGGGCTTTGTCAAAATAATTGTGTAACCGGGAACGGTCAGGGATTTTTTCAGGGATTTTTTTTTTCCAGGGAATTTTACGAAAACTTTTGCTAGACACCCTATCATTCCTAAACTTTTTTATAATTTTAATTTTGGATGTGTTATCCTATTGCATTATTTTTCGTCGCCCTCTTATTACCTCCTATTTGTCCTCCTTCCTGGCCTATCCCAACACGTCTTCAAATTCCTCTTCTGCTTTTTCAGCCAATACCGTCTTACTGTTCCCTATGCCAACTATATATAAAAGTGTCCTTTAGTACTTTAGTCCTTAACGATTTTAAGGAAGACCTAAATGATAGACATAAATGTTGAAAGGGTCACTACACGTATTACTGAAGCCATCAATGCTTGTGCTTCTCCAGTAGACGTGAAACGGCCTGACCATCTCGATCTTACTCCAGCAATCAAGTATCTAATAGATCAAAGAAACAGGGTAAGGAGGCAATGGCACCGAACACGAGAGCCTTGGCTTAAAACCAAATATAACCGACTTACGAGAAGAGTACATGAGGAAGTAAATAAACTCCGTAATGATAGATGGAATGAGAAGGTGAAGAGTTTGTCAACCCAGGACAATTCTATATGGAGCATGATTCGAGCCTTACAAAACAAAAAAGCCATGAACATTCCACCGCTTTTAGACACTAATGGACATTTCATAGCTAATGACCAAGACAAAGCACAGCTTATTGCTGATTCACTTAAAGAACAATTTGTGACTCCAAAGGATGATCGTCCAGAAGGACTAGAAATATCCAAAATGGTAGAAAGCAGCATAACAAAGTATTACAACAATAGCCATCATGTGGCCAAACATAAAATACAGGTAGCTGAGATTCAAAATTGTTTTAAGAAACTCAAGAAAAAGAAGGCACCAGGTAAAGACACTGTCAATAACAATGCCTTAAAAAACTTACCGCATAATGTAACTAGTGATATCACTAAAATTATAAACGACTGTTGGGATAACTGTTACTTTCCGGATGCATGGAAACAGTCTGTTGTCCTAAGTATCCCTAAACCCGGTCAAAATCCTGTAAACCATCAGTTTGCTGTCTTCTATATCCAAAGTCTTGGAGAGAACAATTCTCACAAGATTCTTAGATTTCTGCACAACCAATAATCTCATCCGTGCAGAACAATTTGGTTTTCGGGCGGAACATTCTTGCCAGCTCCAAGTTTGGAGACTTATAGCGGATGTTAACACTCCCCTTAATCTTTCGATGTATTGCGGCGTCATCTTCTTAGACGTTCATAAAGCATTTGATCAGGTCTGGCATGAAGGCCTTATTTATAAAATGATAACTGATGGTTTCCCACATGATTTAATTAGTCTAGTTCACTCGTTTCTATCCAACAGGTCGTTTCAGGCCAGAGTTGGAGATGAATTATCTGATACCTGTGAGATAAATGGCGGTGTCCCACAAGGATCAGTGCTGGGGCCAGATCTGTTCAATTACTATATACGTAACTTCCCTGAAATCTCTTACTGCAAGCTATATTTTTATGCGGATGATGCTGCTATACTGACATGGGCACGCCAGCCTAGTGTTGTTGTATCACGTTTGCAGGAAGCCCTTAAAGAATGTGAAATCTGGTTTAGCAAGTGGCGATTAAAACTGAATGTCGACAAATGCAAAGCAATGTTTATCACTAAGAAGGAAAAGAGAAATCTTGACTCCTTAAAGTTATATGGCAAATACTTGGAATGGGTTGATAATTATAGATACCTTGGCGTTGTTATTGATTCAAAACTATCATGGAATATGCATGTGACTTATGCGATGAACAAGGCCAAAAAAGCAAAGTTTAGCTTAATTGCTCTGTTGGGTCGTAACAGTGCCCTCAGTGTTGATAACAAACTACTGTTATATAAAATAATTGTTCGTGTCATCTTGCTATATGGCATGCCCGTCTGGGCTACGATTTGCAAGACAAGATGGAAGGAACTCCAAACTTTCCAGAACATTACCCTAAGGACTATTGCACAATTAGATAGGAGAATTGCTCGCAATTACTCCATTCATAATGACTTCGATATGACCCATGTCGGGAAATGTGTTCAAGAGCTCATTAAAACCGTACTGCCTATTATGGCCAATCATGAGAATGATCTAGTCTCTGGCATTCTAAAACATTCTCTACATAGAAAAAGGCATCGTAATCCAAGACATATCCTTGATGTCAATTTTGATGACATTGATAATGTCATCTTCCCAGATTACTGGGTTTCATAAATTCTTTCGTTTTTTCTGTGGCTTACTATGTAATATACTCCTAGTTCAGACAATCGTCAATCAAATTTTCCTCCACCAAGAGGAGGCAATTTTTCTTTCATACTTTGGATGACCTTTGTGGGTACATCAGGCTTCTTTTCTAGTTCAGTGTATTTCCCTTGGAATATGATTATGAAGGGTGAGATTATGGAAGCTATGCTTCAAGTTCCACACGAATACCGATACACTACACTGTTCGATTGTCGATGTTATATTCAGTATCTTCGGGTTATTCTCCTGGTTACTCCCTGTTTTTACCTGCTGAATGATGAGAGCTTCGCCCTCGAAAAGCGCTTACAGGATAAGGTCGTATTTTTCCTTTTGTAATTTTGTTGTGGTCTAAGAGTCTTTTATTTATTTTATTCTATGATACAGAAGATGAAGACTCACGACAATAAACTTGTGAATGGAATACTGAAGAACTCATTGAATATGAACTGGCATACGAAGTATCGTAAACCGAGGCACGTTCTTGACGTCAATTTTGAAGATATTAGCAACGTCTCTTTCCCGGACTACTGGAAGATGTGATAATCTTCTTTCTCCTTGTGTTTTTTATTTCGTTTGTATTATGTTTCTGACAATCGTCAATCTTATTTTCGTTTTTGTATAATATGGAAGACCGCTTGGGTTGGTTGGGCTTCTTGACTACCTCAGTGTATTTCATTTGGAGTTTATTCTGGTTGGATGAGCTTTGTGAAAGCGCTGCTTTCGTCCCATCCTAACAAATGTACACTTCACTGTTCGATTGTAGTACTTTTTCCATAACTTCAGGATAATTCTCTAATATTTTAATTGCCTTTAGAGAATTATCCTTTTTGCTTTAATAAAGGATAGTCTCTATCCGAAACATCAGCTTTTTATTTGATTTTATAGTTTTATTTTGATTTTACTTATTATTTATTAATTATTTTGTTAATTGTTAATTATTGTTTTATTTTTCATTTTTATTTAATAACTATTATTTAACATAGCATGTGATGATCGCGTTGTCGAGGCTCAATTTCTCATAATACATTAATAATTGTACTTCTACATCATGATTAAAGCTGCTTCTTAGAATGTTTGCAATATTTTTTTTGGATAGTTAATTCAAATATCAAAAATAGTAATTGTTAACACCTAAGCAAAACCCTGAAATTTCATTATATAAGTCCATGAGACTTTTCAATAAAATCTTACTTCAAACAGGTTTATTGTGTTTGGAAGTAACCAAAGATTATTTGTTTGTAGGAAGGGGGGGGGGTTAACTTATATTGTGTGACGTCTTAAAAGTGGGAGGGGGTATGGAAAATGTGATAGTGTGACATGGGGGGACGAGGGGGTTTGAAAATGCCAAAAACCGTGACACGTATTCCTTGAACCACCCCTTTAAAAAATGAATTTAAAGGGCTCTAAAATTAAATTGCTCTGGTCTTTATTCAAAACTAAATACTCTACAAGAGGTTTTTCTATAGAGGAGGCCATGGCCTGGTGAGCTTTCACTGAACGCACAACTTCTGTGAAGTTAAGCACCCATCAGGCATAGCTACTCACATGAAGAGCGACCATCAGTGACACACGATCTTGCCCCCCCCCTCTCCCGCCAGCTGCTGCAACCATCATACAGTAGTCGTTAATCCAGGTTCATCCAGGGACCCAAACCGTCAGCTTCTGGATGGATGTACTGGATTATATTAAAAAAATAAATAAACTATTTTATTTCTCGCGACGAGTCAAAAATGGGGATCGCATTATACAAGAGGATAAAATTTTCACTGGTATTTTAGTTCTTTAAATGGAATCACATTATACAAGATGCGCATTATAGTAGAAATAAATGCGGTACAATCGGCTAAATGTCATCGCCATGTTGTCAAGGTTACGTATACATTGTTCGATGGCATTTTTATTATCTCAGGGGTCGGTAAGTGGTGGACCATGGTCCAGGTCCGGACCACGGAAGATCAGCAACTGGACTGCCGAAATATTTTTGAAAGTTTGTAAAATCTATAGGAATAACCTTTTGAACTGTCGCTGATTATCACGCTGATTATCGAAAGTTAAAATAAAAAATTAGTAAGGAATATTTGAGGTTTTTTTCCTGGACCTCGATAAAAATTTTCTAAAGTATCCGGACCCCACCTAAAATTACTTGCCGACCCCTGATCTATAATATAATCGTGGTAGGCGTCATCGCCTTTTTCAGGGATGCTTACCAGCAATCTTACATCCCATACAAAAAATTTTCATTGAAAAAAGGAAGGAAAAATTCTGCGACCTGGATTCAAACCAGGAATCTCGGGTATCATATGCCCAACGCCTCTACCAATTGGGCTATCTCAGACACCCAGACAGCCATACTGTCACAAGGTGTCTTAAAGAAACCAAGTTGTCAAGGTCGAAAGCCCAATGGGAGGCACCCGGCTCACAGATCAAGAATTTCTCCTATCCAACCATAAGAAAATTTGATGAACTCATAGATACATACCTCCCATTAGCTTTCAAACCTTGAAAACTTGGTTGTCTTTAAGACACCTTGTGACAGCATGGCTGTCCGGGTGTCTGTGATAGCCCAATTGGTAGAGGCGTCGGGCATATGATACCCGAGGTTCCTATTTCGAATCCAGGTCGCAGAATTTTTCCTTTCATTTTCAATGAAAATCATTAGGGGAGAGTGGGGTTGGTTCGGACGAAAATGAAATTTTTTTCTCCCTGTGGGTTAATCATGAACCAAATAGTAAACGTGTATCTCGTATTTTACACTCTAAACCTTTCATCATTTACCTATACATGTGATTTTTAAGTAGTCACACGATAATCTATATATTTATATATTTAAAAAACTCTGCTATGTCCGAAGCAACCCCTTGATATGGGGTTGCTTCGGACTGTTGCAGGGCTGTTTCGGATAAACTGCTTTTCACCATTTTAATGAAATACAAGGTAACTTTATTATTAAAAGAGCACGAAAATGTTATCACAACTTGCCTAATATTATCACATTATAAAAAATTACAATCACTTGACTAGCAGCTAGCAGATGTGACATTTCTACTGCGGCTTTCATTTTCTGTATTTTCTGGTGCTCGCTGCAGACCTTCCTTCCAGGGAAGGAAGATCTGCACCTCTTTTCCTTTTGTAAGTTCTAACCAAAATCGTCTGAACCAACCCTCTTTGTTGTGTCCGAATCAACCCCACCACGCCAGAAATCAAATAAAACCTTGTTAAGCCCTAACGACGCACATGGCCAAAATAATACTGCAACACGTATAAGTATTTTAGTGTCCCTCAGGAATAAATGTCTAATTGTTAACGTTTCTCGTATAACCTCTCTACAAATTCACGAACAAACCTACCTCAAATTTCTTTTTCACCCTCCCGAAAACAAATTTTATTTCTTATTTACTTACCTTTGTTGTGATCGATCCGGCGAATAGATTTTCATAATCTGTACAGTGTCGCACACTAGGGATAATTTTTTAGGCAGCATGCTAATAGTTTCGACTGAAAAAATCGATTTGTCCGAACAGATCCCACTCACCCATACCTGATGTTTGGAGGTTCATCTCCAGTATATATTTATTATTTACTAGTTATTGGCCTCGCTTCGCTCGGCTGTGCCATCAAATCAGAGTAAAAAGAATTTAAAAAAATGAATTTATTTTAAACAAAATACATTGTTACAAATCATCACGATAAATCACGTTTTTAGGCTCTATCACTATTTTCGCTCAATTATCCTTCATCTTGAAGATACAAATTTTTATATTGCTTTAAATTTTGAGCGTGATAAACCAACATAAAGTTGACCATGAGAAAACACTGGTTCATTTAAAATTAAACCTACATGAGAAAATGATTCTCTTTGACTCTTATTTATAGTCATAGCAAAAGAAAAAATAATTGGAAATTGACGTCTTTTAAACACGAAAGGCAAATAGAAATCATCTGATTTCAAATCGATTCTTGGAATTATAATTTCATTTCTATTTGCCTCATTTACAACTTTTGCTTGAATAAAATGTCTTTGACATGATGTGACTATTAAGCGAGTTCCATTGCACAATCCTGTTTTAAGATTCAAATTTCTTAAAACCATGGCATCATTCCTACTTTTGTATGAAGGATATGTGTTAGAATTCCTGATGAAGTCAATGAATTCGGCGTTTCTATAGTGACTTTATTAGATATTTGATCATTTGGATCGGCTACCACTGAGTCAATACTTTTGAATGTAAATTTTCTTCTTTCCATTCCATCTATAACTTCGTTTTTCAATGTAAGAGCATCAATATTTCTTGAGCATAAGATTACTCGACTTTATCAATCATCAGATGAGAGTGATTGTAAATCATCTCCAAAAATGTAAAAATTTTATCAGCCTAGGTGAGACAATCATTTTATTTGCAATTTCAATTAAAACAATCGGCCTCGGTGGCTCAGCGGTTGCGTGATCGCCTCTGATGCCGAGGACGACGAGGATTTTTTCAGGGGGAAATCCTGAGATCACGCACTTCCTTCGGAAGGGAAGTAAAGCCGTTGGTCTCGTGTAGTCGTTTGCTGGCTGCACGTTAAAGAACCCTTGCGAGGCAAAATTTACGGCCCCTATAATAACGCCGTCCTGAAATAACCATAGCAGTTGAAAAGGACGTTAATACCAAACAAACCAAACCAAACCAATCAATTAAAACACGATCAAAGTTTCTAATTCGTCAATTCACCAGTTAAAAGAGCCGCTCATTGAAATCGTCTTGATCTGCACTCCTCATGCTAGATATAAACGAAGTTTTTGTAAAATGGTACCATAAATTTGATGATTTGATGAATGCTTATAAAATTTCTGTTGCGTGAGCACTGAAGAAATGTTGTGAAGAGAATAATTGAATGCAACATCTTCCTCACGATCTCTCAAATAATTGATTTACATTGATTGTTTATATTATTGGTTGTTTATATTATACCATAAATCTTTTAAATTTGGTGGTGAACGAAATACGTAGATAAAAGAAAAGAACTAAGTTAAAATTGTGTTTTGAAGTGTATAGCTTCTAGTATACATTTTTCCCGTTCTTCGTGTTCTTGAAAAATGCCTGGTTGTCTTGCTGCTTCGACAAAAGTTGAACACATTACTCCATCAACAGTGCGTAAATCTTCAAATAATTTTGCTCTAGGAACATTATGTAGAGGAATACGAAGACAGAATAGTTCTTGTTGAGCTAGAATAACAATGTACATTTGTGCAATTTATATTAACATTTTCACGTCTTTGAGCGTAAAAAATAATATTTTACTATTGAAATTTTCAAAAAAGGCTATAACTTTGTAATGAAAAATTTGATTTATTTCATTTATACTTCGTTGAATAGAGCTAATTATAAGCTACACTTCACGTTTTGATTTTGTCAAGATATCTTAAAAACCTCCTTTTAAATTGAAAAAATGTAAAGAAGTCAATTCGACCATCTTGACCAAACCAGAAGTCAATTTTTTTTAACTTCCATGCATTTTAATTGTCTATTGTCGAACTGTAGAGCATTTTTTGTTTCATCAAGTAACTCCTATGATTTGGTCAGAAATGAGGGAAAGACAATGATGACGGACAGAATAACGTTTTTATTAAGTAAGATTTGCCAAGGTTAAGTATACATTGTTTGTATCAGCATTGTTTGATGGCATTTATTATTATACAGAACAATGCTAGTTATACCTGTCATGGTACCCGTTTTTTCGTGACAGCTGTTCTACATTTTTAGGCTACTGTTATGTTATTGCTAGCTTGGAATTGACATGCCATGAAAAATCAATCCCAATTGGTGCAGATAGGTATCATATAAATGAAAACATCAAATAATTTTTTCAGTTTTTCATTATGAATTTTTACAGTGTTAATTCTAAGCTTTTTTGTTGTGTTCATTTTTACTGTAAATTCACATACAGATATTGAAAAAAATTCATCAAAAAAGAGTCCGAGCAATGGCAGCAATATCATCTAGCTTTTTGGTAGCACAAACATTTTCTAAAAAAATCCCCAATACATTTTGACTATAACTTGTGTGAATGTCAATGTTTTTGAAACCGATGTAAAGATGATGCATTAATACTTTCATGATTAATTATTCATCAATTATTCATGCATTAACTTTCATGACGATGCAATGATTGAACATTCATTTTCAAGAATTATTAACAATGAGCACAAAATGAGTATAGCAGACAATATAGATATGGCAGTGTCTGTCGAGAAGGCAAAGGAGACACACGTGTTCCTTGAGCTCGCTAACAAACGTCCAGATGACTGGAGAAATTTTGTGTTTGCAAAGGAAAGAGAAAGAACAGGTATTTGTCGGAGAAACTCTGGAGCTAAAAGACAAAAAGCTATCCGGGTGTCGGAAACATCTGAACAACGGTAGCTTTGTCTAGAACAGGAGGATATAAGAGCTTCTACATCAAGGACAAGGGAAACTTCGAAGAAAAGATGGGTCTAAAGCATCCAGTGATATTCCCTGGTGGTGAAGATGGATATCATTTTTAATCTGAGGCAGGTCAACCCAACAAGAGAATAAATAAAGTCTCAGGTTATCAGCTAGTAATATCTTAACAGGACAATGTGACGAGGTATTTAGAATATTTTTGCTAATGTCAAAAATTTTTAATATTCTTAAAGTACCATGTGGGATAAAATGGAACATCGATTAAGTCAATATCGGATAATCAGGGCTCTACTATATAATTTTTTTTTTTTTTTTTTGTAAACATTCACTGTTGAATCTAAAAAAATGAGATTGTGGAAAAAGAGGGTCATCTGTATAGTTTTACTAATGAAGATACATGAGGTCTTACAATAATTTATGAAGGAAGCATTCTTTCTGATCGGATTCACCATTTATATTGGCTTCTTCAAGGCAATTAAAAAGATTTCCTAATGCAACCTAATCTAACCTCTTCATTTACCCTGAAGAAGCTGGGAATAAATGGTGAAACCTTTCGGAAAGATTACTTCTGTCATAATGTTTTGTAAGGTCTCATTAAAAATGAGATTGATGAGATTATCAAATACTTCTGCCAGTATATTAGTACAGAGGAATTCATTAAATCCACACATCTGTACAGAACCTTGCAATAAGTAATTACATTCTTCAATAATTAAGGCAAGTTACCATTCCATCCATCTCAATTTGCTCTAAACATTTCTCTCTTTTTGACCTGCATAAAACAATATTTTTCACTTACACACTGAGGCTTTTATGAAATATCAAGTATCTCCAAATTGGATATCCTTTTTGACTTTGAACACAAAACTCTCTATACAACAAATGGCCAATTTATAATAACCATCTCCTCAGTACTTCGCTGGGCCACCTTTTGCCTATAATACTTCATGGCATGGACCCCACAAAATGTTCATAGGTGGTTTGTGGAATCTGAAAACCATGGTTAATGATTAGCAATTTCCAATTGTGTGAGATTTGATGGTTGAGGATCCAGCTGTCTGATGGCTTTTTCAACTTCATCTCACAAATGCTTAATGGGACTGAGATCTAGTGATTGTGGGGGGGCCAATTAAGCAAAACAAAATTCTCCATGTTCCCAAAACCAATCCTGTACTAAAAAAAAAAAAAAAGCATCTTGACAGGATGCATTATCTTGTTGAAAATAGCCATCTCCATTATAGGACAAATTCATCAGCAATGATACTTAGATACATTGTAAAATTCAGAGATCATCTAAGAGGAACCTTGATTTAAGATGTGTTCTCATTTGTTGCACTCTTGCCCTTCTGTTGTCTTTTACAATTCTGGACACTCCATCCAACCGCATGTTGCATGTCAAGACCCTGTTTTGTTTTTTTTTTTTGGTTGACAGTCCAGTCTTCGTTAAAATCTTTAAACTGCTCATGAACATTTCACTTATGTGGCGGTTTCAATGATACTTGCTCTATGGCTCCAGGATCACCCCACGTCTGCCAAATAATATTATTTATCCGTATCTTCACAAACAAATTACTTCTACTATTGTAATCGGCAATAAGCTTTACTTTACAACAGACTTGCCCCCAGCAACAGCATGATGCCATAGCTAATTTGCTTAAAACTGTCGGGTGGTCAGAATAAATTAGCCATTCAGTGTACATGGTTTAAATCTGCATATGAGGACAAGTTTCTGAATAAATAATGAAAAGAGATTTATCAGAGATCATGCAACAAAATCGCTGAGCCACATAATCAAACAAATGACAAAGATTTACTTTAGAAAACACAACCTATCAAGGACTTTGTTGCAATTAGGCCATGTCAGCAGACAACCAATCAACAGAATTGTTTTTGTTTCTCATTATGTTCTTAGATGAAATATTAAATACACTACATAGATTACTTGCAGAATCCATTTTTATGTCATTATTAAAACTTTGAGTTTTCTCACAAGCATAGAAATAAAGTAAAGTTAAAGAACTTTGTCTACAATTTATCGAGAAATTTACAGAACGTTAGCAAAAGGGTAATATTTATTAAATGAAATTAGGCTGAAGGAAAATGGATAATTGTTTGCCCTCTCTTTTTTGCTTTCATGTAGACTGAAAATAATTCACCATTGCTTCAGTCAATCATGAAATTATTTAAATTTATTCTGTTTATTTATATTGAATTGGTAATTGTAATTCCACAATAGGTCCAACATTCTTTGGATTGCCGACAAAGGCTATGAATTTTGATTTCAAAAAATCAAATACACCTAAAATAAAAGAAAAATGCAATCAGCCATAAGGAAAACTTAAAAGTAAATAAATTATTTATTAGAATAGCTGTCTACCGGAGAATAAATACTAAGTCAGATTAGTATTAAACTGACTATAGTAACTGACTGAAAAACACTTTTACAGTGAGTTCCAAAAAGATAGATCTGCCTAATTAAGTAGCCTCCAAAACAAAAATATATTTAATCACAAAATAACTGGTATAAATTCAAATCTACACTCTTTGTAGTACAAAATACAATTAAAAAATTCAAATAAAATCTAACAATTTTTAAGTTATAACAGTATTTTCATTATAACTTGTTGCAAAATGATAGGTCCATCATTTCTCAATAATTGGTTTGCCCACCACTTTTGGAGATCACTTTAAAAATGCGATCAGGCATTGACTGAATTAGTTTTTGCAGATACTTGATGCTAATTTTTTCCCAATTAGCAACAATTGCAGTCTTCAAAACATCAATTGAATCATACTGCTTGCCGCCACTATAAACTCCACATGCAAGTTTTCTATAAACTCCCCCACAAGTTTTCTATGAGGTTTAGATCCTGGCTACAGGCAGGCCAATCTAAAAATTGAACCCCATTTGCTAAAGTCCGCTCTATTGTTGATTTAGCCTTGTGTATTGGTGCATTGTCTTGTTGGTAAACCCAAGAAGCACCTCCCAGAGCCTCACCAAATGGGAGCAAATGGGTTTCCATCATTGTTTGGTAGTCTGCAGCTCGCATTCTACCTGACAGAAAAGCCACATTGGTTTTGCCATTCCATCCGAATGCTCCCCAGATCATTATTCCTCCTCCTCCTCCTCACTGCTGTTTGGAGAATAACTTTTCTTCCTTCCTGAGGTCATGCCAATAATAGGCTAGACCATCAGGGCCATTGAGGTTGAATTTCTTCTCATCACTCCAAACAACACGCTTCCATTCATCAGTCCACGACATCAGGAAGGAAGAAAAGTTATTCTTTAAATGGCAGTGTGGAGGAGGAGGAATAATGATCTGGGGAGCCTTCGGATGGAATGGCAAAACCAATGTGGCTTTTCTGCCAGGTAGAATGCGAGCTGCAGACTACCAAATAATGATAGAAACCCATTTGCTCCCATTTGGTAAGGCTCTGGGAGGTGCTTCTTGGGTTTACCAACAAGACAATGCACCAAAGATGTAGCCCAGATTTAAACCCTATAGAAAACTTGTGGGGGAGTTTATAGAAAACTTGCACGTGGAGTTTATAGTGGAGGCAAGCAGTACGATTCAACGATGCTGCAATTGTTGCTAATTGGGAAAAAATTAGCATCAAGTATCTGCAAAAACTAATTCAGTCAATGCCTGATCGCATTTTTAAAGTGATCTCCAAAAATGGTGGGCAAACCAATTATTGAGAAATGATGGACCTATCATTTTGCAACAAGGTATAATGAAAATATTGTTATAACTTAAAAATTGTTAGATTTTATTTGAATTTTTTAATTGTATTTTGTACTACAAAGAGTGTAGATTTGAATTTATACCAGTTGTTTTGTGATTAAATATATTTTTGTTTTGGAGGCTACTTTAATTAGGCGGACCTATCTTTTTGGAACTCACTGTATATGGAAAATCTGTATAACTACATCCAATCTTTGTTTATTCAAAATTGCTTCAAGTAGAGCATAGTCAATCAAAACAAATTTGATTAAGGCTTTACAATACAACATGGTGCAAATTGAAATTTTATATGACCAGCTTCGGTTTTTATTCCTGCTTTTTTCAAGTGTGCATAAGGAATGATTTTCATTGGTTTATTTTTTTTACAATATATGGCAACAGAGTGATAAGATTAAAGGAAAAACATATTACAGATAGCCATATTACAGCAAGTGAAATACAGGATTATATAGGATAACAAGTAATCAGCAAATGTATATGACTACTGCCAATCAGGGTTTGGCTTGTCCAGTTCCTCTGATTAGCAGACAGTAAAACCATAAATTCCGGAGCCTCGGTTCACTTATCTTGTAGATCTCCATTTGCCCCAATGACGAATTTTATTTCAAAATGCACTGGCTCCATTAAATATCTACCGTATTGCTATTCCTGGACCCTTTCATTTCTTGATTTACTCAGCAATTCTGACCATTATGCAACTCCTCTATTTGAATTGCTCACTGTCTCAAAATTCATAGCCAGTTTTTCTTTGCTTATGAAATTACGACAAGATACTACTATCTGGACATGCATGCAAACTGGTTTGTGCGACAGCTGTAAACCGACATCTATCAAGAGCATGGTATTCGCTCACCTTTCCAATACCAAGTTCAAGACTTCTCGAGTGCCAAAATACCAAATCCACTATGATTTTCTCAAACAGTAAAACACATTGTAAACAATGTATTCTATTTGCAGCTGGCTTTTTATCAGCAGAAACATAATACAATATTATTAAATAATTTTGCTTCAGTTTTTAATAGTGATTTATTTACCCACTATTGAGGCATTTCTCCAGTATTTACTTATTACTTTGTTAATTGTTTATCTAGAACATTAAATAGTGCAATAAATTAACAGAAGAAACATAAGTTAGAGTATCTTACCAGTGGCCACTGTATCACCAGGATCAGAAGCACGTGGTGTTCGGTAAATAGGATATTCTTCATCAAGTGTATCACCCAAAATAAGTAGAATTTCAGTGATATCGCTAGGAATAGGTAACTGATCTGCCCTATTTTGTCGATGAATGCTGCTCGTTGTCCTGCCTGGTTGTTCAGGCATATTCAAATGTTTATACCTGCTCTTAAAATAATTGGAGAAGCTCAATTACATTATTAAAGAGTTAATAGTTTAAAAAAGTTTTCAGTCATTCCTTACATATTAAAATGATTGTAATAACCATCATTTGATGACATTTCAACAACTTTCTCAGACAATCTGGTTATTCTCTTATCTTCAGAAGGAGCCAATTCAAAATTACTCATTGATCGTTTTCCAGATGGATCAACATACACAGCATTAACACTGTTAATAAATTATACTTATTACTACTTAAGAAAATTTATTAATAATGAGAAAATTTACTGTATATAGCCACTTATATTACCTGCATCCAGTAGTTATTCCATCGCCTTCATCTCTAAGTATATCTCGTAACATTGTCATATCGGTAGCACATAACATAGCTCTATTTATAAACTGTCTAGCTGAAAAATAATTATTCATAAACTTTGAGGTTACTTTAGAAAGCTCAAATATAAAGTAAAACACAAGAAGATTTAATATTTACATGAAAAGATGATGGCATAAAATATCCTTATTTTCTAGAGGCTTTATTAAAAGGACTTAATGCAAGGAATAATGTTAAATTAGTGCCTCAAAAACAACAACAAAATAGTTAATAATAATTCTACATGTATAAGGTCTTAAAGGAGATACAACTGGGTTTGAACTGCGTAGATTCAGCTTACGAGGAGATTTCAGAGTAATGCCATTTAGTTTTTTCAAATAAAATTTACCAAACATACAGGTAAACAACTAAGTGTAGCTGAAACTAGACATATTTATCTACTTTACCATATATGCACCTTGATGATTTAGGCAAATATCCCAACACTGCACCAGTTTCAGAATATCCTGCTTATAGAACTCAGTCGGCTGTGAATACACCCAATGGCACCTGACAGATCTGAGTTCTTCGTCAGTCTCAAACCTCTGATCCCCCAGAAATCTCTTCATGGGACCAAAGAGGTGGTAATCCGAGAATGCTAAGTCCAGAACCTCCCACCCGAAATGAACAAGTTTGCTTTGACGATGTTGGCCATCAGAGACCATCAATAAGGATACATGACATATAAGGATCCTCTCATACAAACTTTGTAATATGCACCCTCTGGAAAAAAACCAACAAAAGAAGGATTTAAATAAAAATTGTTGCTCAGACAACAATGGTCAGGTGACTTCAGTTCCAGCGAATGCTTTAAGCCGATGCCAACAATGCTTAAATGTGCAACAACAATATCAAAACTGTGGATTGCTTATCAATGACATCGTGTATAATTTAGTCATAATTTAAGTCAATATGTAGTCTACAATATACTGTTTGCTCTTCTGAATCTTATAATTCATTTTTCCCTGGATTTCTATAAAGTTGTATTTTATTTATTTCATTATCTTTTATTTCATTTTATTTACTTAAGAGGTCTTATTTAAATATTTTATTCCTTTATTAATTTAAGCTATTTTATACTGCATTAATTTCTGCTAAATGTTAACATGATAATGTTTTAAGGCTGGACATCTATCTATAAAAAAAACATGATGCGAAAACCGACACCAAAAAGTGTTACGGAAACAGTTTTGCATTGTTGTTGCACGCTTAACCATTGTTGGTGCCAGCTTGAGTCAAACGCCGGAACTGAAAAGTCACCTGACCATTGTTGTCTGACCAACAATTTTTCTTCAAATCTTTACTATAGATATATTATGAAATATATTGAAAATGTGATAACAGATAGCACGACTACACCTAGCCGTCTAATAGCCGAATGTTTTGCTTTCAGCATTTTGAATGAAGACTAATGAATACTAGTATATCGGAATAAACTCTTTTCCATTACAATAAATATATTTTATTATTCACAATTTCATTCATAAGTTATTATTTGAAACATTTAGATTTTTTGATGGTCTTCAACTTATCTATAATTTAAGCGCTGGTTGAAATTCTATGTGCTTTGAAGTGCTGTATTTATTCTACAAAATCCTTCCTCTCTATACGTGCTGGATAAAAGAGCGTTATGGGTGATGCAATAATTTTAATTTTTCGTCATACAAAACACACTCGCTTTGTGATTTTAGATACTGCAAAAAGCCATGTTTGTAGTCCTGCATTCGATTGTGACCACAGATGCGAGTAAGAAGAGGCACCTTATAGATGACACTATGTTTACTTGACATAGCGACAGACTGGATACCCGCGCTTATTTTCCCCCACTTCAGTTATTCTAAGCCCTTATTAAGTATTACTGATGTACATGATTCTGTAGACTCGTCCATTGATAAATAAATAAAAGGTTTATGTACTGTATAGAATATTTATATATTTGTTGCATCTAAAAACATTATCATGATTCAATGTTTCGGATTGCAGATTCGAAACTAAGTCACCTTTTTATGCTAGAAAATGAAAAATTAAATTAGTTCATATTAAAAAATACACTGACAAAAAGGTTTGATGTTAAAGTTCAAGCATTTAATTAAGCATTGATAAACAAGTAAATATGTGGTCAAATTAAAAAAAAAAAAAGTAGACATGCAAAAAACAAGCAATTCATCGTTTCATTATTCATTATGGAATATAAGCAATTTGATTAAATTACAATCTAATAATTCATATATATAAATTCTGGGGTCCTCTTAAAATAGACTGACTCATTACGAATGTACATCAACAGACTTATCACACTTCAAGAACAACAGGCTCTTCATTCCTCGTCACTTAGCACAAAAATTTGTAGTGCACTGCAGATCTTTTTAGTTAAATGCTGTGTTCAGAAAAAACTGGTGATGCTTCCATTGACAACTCAACGTTTCAAGATCAAAAACAACTTTACCATGGAATGGCCACTTGACTAGGTGTAAAACATGTCAGACACATGCTAAAGAACTTCACGGTTGTTTGCAACTTTCATTTTCACTTTCATTGAAACCATTATGTTATCACCCGCAGTACCATCTGGTTATTTCTGATGAAACAGAACCTGCGTGCGAAAGATGCATATTACATGTAAAAATGAGCTAATTGATGATCCTTATTGATCATCTCTGTTGGCCATATGCGGGTGTGCCATGTCCTGAAGATGCCGAACATCGTTTACTCTTTCCAGTCACTTATCCACACCGTAATTTAGTCAGTATTTCACAATAGGTAGCGGCACTGATGGTTCACCTACAAGGCAGGAACTCTACGAGTAGGATGCCTTACATATCCCAAAAAGCTGTACTCATAATCTTCCAAGATGAAGGAGAAACTGAATTTTTTGTGAACTGAAGAATGAGGATGTTTTAGGCTCAGGTGTGAAGTGCAAGAGCCAGGACTCATATCTTGTAAAAATGCCATTCAGAAATGCATTTTCCTCCTGGTTGTACCACTCCAGAAATTGCAGACTACATGCCATTCTGCTGCTGGTCTGTTCTGGTGTGAGACTTTTTGGAATCCAACACGAACTGACTTGCGGTATCCAAGCTTCTCTTGCAGCACATCCTATCCAGATCCATCATAGGATATGAGAAATGTTTCACTCACTTCTTTCAAGGAAATGTGATGGTTTTCTTTGATTGTATTGTTAATGTCCTTGATAATGGTTGGTGTTGCCATTGATGCAGGTCGACCAGAACACAGTTTAACGGCAAGGCTAAAGCTTCTTTCCTGAAATATTTTATACCATGTGCACACATTGGAACAGTCCAGACTGTCAACACTGTAAACTTCTGCCATTTCCCCATGATTTTCTTCGGGTTTCTTAACTTTTGCGAAAAGAAACATTATAATTGCTCGCTGTTCTTTCTTTATAGACGATGTGATAGCAGCGGCTATTTGTTAAATGACTGGTAGTATGTAGTGCACTTTTGTAGAAACAATTCTTGTTATGCAATGTTTTTGCATATGCTCAGCCTTCTTTTTGGCTATGTTAATTTTTGGACAGTGACTATATTTCCTTCGTTAATAAATAAATGGCATTACTTTCTGGTATTCCTTTGTGCTTAATTTTAAACTTATGTTAAAAAATTTTTAATAATAATATTAAAACACTGGAAATAAAAAAATATCTCCTATGGTTTTTAAATTTTTTGAAAATGCACACAAGATAGTTTTTCCCCTGTTGCTTAGGGTTCACTTGGTATTCTTGGCGATTCTTATGCTAGGTAGTCTTCATGAATATCTTTGTGATTTAATTAAAAAGATATGATAACTAACACCATACCCTGTTTAAAATATAGAACCCGCTCATAAATGCATTTCTATGAAATTTATAGTTGATTTGGAAAATCAAACTTGATACCCAGAAATAGACCTAAAGCAGGTTCAAGCCCAAAGTTCTCAAATAAAGATAGGGGTAATGTTATATGTTAGAGGAAGTATTAATGTCTGAGTGTATGATTTTCTTTAGAAAATGACACGTGTAAGATTATGGATTTCTATAGGGTTTAGTAAATGTGTGAGTTTATACAGAGTGTCCCAAATATATGTATATGTCGCAGTCAACTGGTTGAAATAGACGTTTGATTGCACAGCTAGCCCTTTCGTTGAACCTGATTCAATCATGCACCTAGCTTTGTAGTTGAATCATTATGGTATTGGCAGCACTGAACGTCACGGCTGACTGAAAAGCATTCGTAAAATTGAATTAATACGTTTCTCTGTCACCGCACCGCTAGTTTCGTTTTCTTTGCAAGATGGCGTCAACAGCTTGCGAGTTTGTCATTTGTCGTTTGTCGTGAAAAAAAATAATCAAAATAAGTATTTGTGTCAAGCCAGTGTTATTTATAAGTCGCAAATAAGGGAGTTACATACGAGCGATTCAAGTGAATTAAAATTCAAACAAAACTTTGAAGAGAAACTGCGTGATTATGAAATTCATCATCAAGATAATTTTATTGTAATTTCACGGATATTTTGCTATTGTATGTGAAAATACTATTAAACAATGAGTAAGAATGCAGTTTTCGTATTATTTACTTTCAGGATCTTTTTGAAACACTTGGAATAATTAAAGAATCCTCGAAGTAACATCTAATGTAAAGAATGTGAGGGTGTTCATGACTAATACAGAATGCAGGACTCCTACATCTTATTATTGGCTATCAAAATTTGATTTAATGACAACAGGCAATAAAGAATATCTTATATTTAAAAGAAAAAGTTCTGAAGATCCTGCAATACGAATTATACCCCGAGAAGAGTAATATACTGATTACTGTACATAAAGATTGTGGACATGGAGGTCGAGACAAGATGGTGTATAGTGTCAAGACCTGATATTATATACCAAATAAAGCTTTTGAAATATTTGTGTCACTATGCCCCACATGCAACACTAAAAGAAATATTCCCAGAAAAGGTATAGTAACAAACGACATATTGTTTCTAAAGATTTTAATATTCGAGATTTTAATATAATGCTATGAAATTTCTGAACCTCCGTCCATTGAAAACGAAAATGGCCACTGAGGGTAGCACTGGAGCTTATGAAAATATTTTTGATTTTTGGTGTTCCCTATATTTTACAATCTGATAATGGATGAGAGTTTACAGCCAGAATGATAGAAGAACTGGTTACAATGTGGCCCGATTGCAAAATCGTGCTTGACAGCCCAAGGCGCCCTCAAACTCAGGGTAGCATCGAACGCAGTAATCAGGACGTGGAAAGTATATGTTCTTGGATGATGGATAACAATTCAACCAAATGGTCTGTTGGTTTTTGTTTTTTTTTTGTCAGTACCAAAAATGCTTCATTTCACCGAATCATCGGAAGGTCGCCCTTTAAAGCATTGTTTGGTAATGACCCTAAAGCTGGCTTAAGTTGTACTAATATACCCTCCCAATTCTTGTTGAACATTGAAACAGAAGAAAGTTAAAAAATCTGACAAATGAACTATCTGATGATGGTATTGATGTGCTGCATGAAAGTTTTCATACAGAAAATCACTCAAATGCAAATGTAATTTCTGATGGAAAGCAATGCATCATCTTGGAAAACGAACCAATAACATCGAATATGGCACTGGTTTGGTTTGGTTTGTTTGGTATTAACGTCCTTTTCAACTGCCATGGTCATTTCAGGATGGCGTTATAGTGGCCGCAAATTTTGCCTCGCCAGGGTTCTTTAACGTGCAGCTGGCAAACGACTACACGGGACCAATGGCTTTACTTCCCTTCCGAAGGAAGTGGAATATGGCACTGAATGATGCAACTCTAATTGCAAAGACATCGCACGAACAGCCTGAAAGTCCTGAGAATTATGAAGTCACTAATACTGATAAGAACAATACACTTGCTATATCTAATGATGTGGTCAAATATTGCAACGAGCCTAACCAAATTAATAATGTTCATTTCGAAATTATGCAACCATGCATAGCTGAGCCTAATTCCTTGAAAGTAACATGGGGAGGGGGGGGGGGGCAAGGATTCCGAAAATGCTCGTGTAAATCAGCACAAAAACAATTTCATACTATGAGATGTGCTTGTTTCAAGAAAAAAAGTTCTTTGTGGCTCAAAATGCCACAGTAGCTTAAGTTGTGTCAATAAATAAATTTAATTTAGCATAAAAATATTTACAATCTCATCTGTGCTGAAAAATAACTAACTTCTAAAATAATATTTTTTGCCACTGACTTCATTACTTGTTTAAGTTTGCAATTGTTTTATTTCTAGAACATCAAGAAGCAATGACAACTATCTATTTATTTTTTATTCATTCCATTAAATGATGGTTACCCTAGCAAATTGACATTTAGAACTGTGATTGAATGGCGTTGTTCAATGAAATGGCTGGCCGTGCAATCAAATGCCTATTTCAACCAGTTGACTGCAAATGATGTCACACCAGTTGGCTGAGCATCATCTAGCTGTACTGTTGAACGTTGTGTTCAGCCACTCAGCTAATCGACATTTAGGGGTGTGATTGAATGACATTGTTAAAGAAAGGGCTACCCGTGCAATCAAACGCCTATTTCAACCAGTTGACTGCGACATATACATCAATTTAGGACATCCTGTATTTACATTGCCAAGATATTGTGTAGAGTGTATTGAATAACCTCAGAGGCAGAAAGAATAACATAAGATTTGTTGGCTTCTCAAAGGTGTTCAATTTCGTATGTGACACCTGTGTACGTATTTAGTGATTTTTGAATTATGTAAAATATGTGGGGATGGAAATATATATTAAGTAGTCACTTGTTTTCTTTATCTATGAGAGTGATATCTGGTCTATTTTGAGGGATAGTTTTATCTGTTATTATAGCTTTGTCAAAATATGATTTATGTAATGCATTTCTGTTGACATGCAGTTGGTTGAGGTCAAAACACGTTCCTTTCCAAGCCATGATTGAAGTTTAGAGCAAGTTGTAGGAATGTTGCGTGTGTGTGTAATGTATGCTGTTTAGATTCAGAGCTGTACATTTTGTAGCATCCATGCAGACTGCTTTGAGCAATGGTCACTACCGTTTTATTAATAGTATAATCTGTATTATGCCTCCTATGGAAGCTATTAAACTGAATGGGACAGTTCAAGAAAAAACTATAATCTAAAAGAATGTTGCTAACGTGATGCTAATTTGATGTTTTTTGTAATTTGGAACAAACTTACGTGTCTGTTTGAGCTTGAGCAGAGAGGGATACAGAGCATTGACAGTCAGTACTAGTCCATGGACATTAAAATTCATTGAATTTCCTGGAATAACGCCTGGATAGCAATAGGAAGTAAATTTTTCTTCCTTAATGCTGTGTTTTCCTCTCGGTTTAGCTTCAATAATATGAGCAGATACCAGGTAACCGCGATCCCTTACTAGAACACTTGTATCTTCATTATGAGCCAAGAAATACTAGACAAAAGCAAAATAAAACAATGTTTTCAGTTATTTACTACTATATAGTCACATATAAATTTAAAATGTTTTTAAGAATTTACGGCAGTCTTGGTATTTAGAAAAACAGTGGAACATTCTGGAACAGGTTCTTTCTTCTGCAAGTATGCCTGCAATTCAACTCGCAAATGCATCAACAACACCTATAAAATCAAAACTTTTCCTGTTTTTAATGAGCATACTAAAGAAACTTACATAATTCAAACTGACACTTACTTGTTCAAAAGGCAATAAGGCTCCAGCACTAATTCCTCGCATTTCCTCTACATACTGAGGAAATGATGTGGTCATTATCTCTAAGTAATCATCACATATCTGAAACATTCAAGGCATTCATAGAGAATTAAAGAAAATCTCCTTTGAAAACCAGAAAACTAACGTACACTCAACTTGCCATTTACATAAATTCTATTTACGCAAATTTATGTTTAGACCAATCTTGCTTTGACTTTTTTATGTAATTAAACATCAATTATGTAAAAAATACATAGCCAGAAGTTACTGTATGAGGCTCCACTTTATTTTAAAATCTCTTATGTTATACAGGGTGTCCTATAAATCAGTGTTTCTCAAACTGGGCAATATTGCTCCCCTGGGGGTGCTGCAACGATTCATGCGTAAGATAAACACAATAAAGAAAACTATTACACTGTATTGAATGATTACCAGATGTGGAAAACAATGTGAAGTAAGGACACAAAGACCTGGAGGCACTGCAGACAGACTTAAAGTATGCCATATATACTTGTGTATGGGCCTATTTGCTTATAAGCCGACCCCTGATTTTTTACCCGAAAAAGTGGAAAAACGGCATGACTCGAGCATAAGTTGAGGCAAAACAAATAATGTTTTAACACTTAAGAAAAAAAAATTATTATACAACACAATTATTAAAAGCAGTTTTTGTAGCATCACACAAGACTAAGGGTGCACTGTTGATCAGCAGTCATGTTGCAAAAATAAGCGGAGCATCACAAAATTTGACATCGTCAAGCCCTGCAACTGGGCCACCCCATGGGTAAGAGGCACCCTTGTGCAAGGTTATATTTTATGCAAGGCACCCTTGTGCAAGGCGTCCCTGTGCAATGCCTGGCACGCTAGCACCTTTGTGCCCGGCACAACTTGCACACATGCACGGGGCGGCCCTGCCCTGCAACATCAGCAAGCAGATGGCCGGCGTAAAAATGAGTTTCTAGTCAGCCGTCACATCGTGAATAGGTCACATGGCTGTCCCAGGCACTTGCAACTTCACAGAGTGTAATTGCATTGCCCGGGACAGCCTCTCCTTATCTTTCTTTGAGATAAGAAACAAAGAGAAGGACGAACGCAAAGGGTGATAGTAGGTGCCGCTGTTTCATAAAATCAGGGATTCCAACTTTCCCCCCTTTTTGAGGTTTTAAAGTTGCAGTTTTGAATTATATTTGACCGGGCAATACTGATGAAATTAAATACACACGTAAAATATTGCAGCTCTGAAATGGACCAAAAGCAGTCACTTGAATAGCTATTGTAAAGACCTGTTCCATTTTAGTTGTTTTATAGTTTAAAAAAAAAAAAAAAAAAAAAAGGACAGTTTATTAATCTCACTTACAGGTTAGTTGTCAAAGCACTCTGTTTCTAAATTATATTAAAATAATCTTATTTTCTATTAGGTATTTAATAAACATAATAAAAGGTATAAGTATTTTTTAGAATAAAGGTGTTATGAAATGTTAACCAATTAATAAAAAATAAATAAAGTATTTAATAAAAATTTTAACCCTCCTAGGCCTCACATTTAATTTTAACAAGTTATCGCTGTACAATTAGGGTTAAAACAGAATTTATTGTTACAATACTTATTCACGTCAAGTGGGTTAACATGATACAGGTCAAATTCTGTTATAACGAAGCTGATGGGGTATAAAAATAAATTTGTTATGATGAAAAATTCGTTAAACTTGAATTAATAAAAATGGCTGCATAAGTAGTCTACATAAAGTTTTTATTGGATGATATGCATATGGGTGTTGTATAGCATATTATACGAGGGTTGGTCGAAAAGTAATGCCTCCATGGCTATAACTTTTTTATTTGTTAACAGATTTTTAAAATTCTTTTTGTATCTGATATTTATATCTGTCGTCTTTGTAATGCACTATTCACTTTTCGACATAGTCCTCGTCCCTTTCCATGCATTGCGCCAACTTGTGACTAGTCGGGTGAACCCGTTGGAGACGAATTCCGGAGTTGTTGTCGACACCATCATTGAATGGCATCTTTCACCTCGTCGTCGGAATGCAAGCCAGGTTCCTTAAGGTGCTCTTTCTTCTTTGGGAAGTGGTAAAAATCGCACTGTGCAAAGTTTTCATCTTTGACCTGTAAGCACTACAACTCCTCTAATGTGTGGTGATCGTATGCGGGCTGCAGAAGAGGGTCCGAAGCTGCCATTTAATTCTGGTGTCGACAACAACCCCGGAATTCCTCTCCGGCGGGTTCATCCGACTAGACATGCATTGGTGCAACGCGTGGAAAAGGATGGAGGCTATGTCGAAAAGTAAATAGTGCATTACATAGAGGTCAAATGTAAGTATCAAATACAAAAAGAATTTTGAAAATTTGTTAACAAATAAAAAAGTTATAGCCATGGAGGCATTACTTTTCGACCAACCCTCTTATAATATGCTATACAACACCCATATGCATATCATCCAATAAAAAGTTTATGTAGACTACTTATGCAGCCATTTTTATTAATTCAAGTTTAATTTTTCATTATAACAAATTCTTTTGAATTTGTTGCAATTTTGGTGTGAGACTTCAAAAATGTTGAAAGTGTTGAAGGTGTGATGCCAAAATTCACTTGCAACATCCTTTTCTCTCCCTGAATCGATGGTAAAAATAATTTTAAATTTTCCTTGCAGAGAAAATGACACATTTTTGGTGGAAGTATCCATGGTTATGTCTAGTGGGCAGCTTCACAGTTTACAAATGCAGAAATACATACAACAGCAAGCAGTGATCAGCTTGTAAAAGAAAATCGGAAGCAATTCTAAAATGCAACTAATTCTTAATCCTGGTGGATGATGTGTGGCCTTGGCATGGAATTCAGGAAACATCAGTGACTAAAGAAAATAACGAATTTTTCACAAAAAAAATGTTATAATGAATTTTTTGCTAAAACTGTACATCCCATGTGGGATAGATCCGTTCAGTCTGGTGGACTAACCGCTTGTGTGGGGCTGGTCCCAGAGTAGAGTGGACTAGCTAAATCATGGGGGGGAGGGGGGGGGAATGACAAGTCATAACGATTGTAAGGAAAGCAAATTTTAATCAATAATAAATCATAGTTCAATTAGTTACAAATATACAGTAATATTGGGGGCTCTAATAAATTAACCAATATTAAACGAAAACGAATTCAATAACAATATTTACATCATACAGTTTAGTACTACATCATATCAATCTTCCTGATATATTATTCACAGATCCACATAACCACATGTAGTGCAGCACTACAGTTTCTAATGAAGCATATTGATGGCAGGCCTAGCATTCACATACAGGCTCATCCTCCGGGTATACCTCTACCTCGACCAGTTCACTTTTCACGTTTCACTTAATCACGTTCCGTTCACACTACATTTTTTATCATGATCAGCGAATTGATCATGATCCGTATTTGTACTGTGAACAGGGTATAAGGGACGAAAACCCAGATGAAACCCGGACACTCTCCGACCTTTGACTGCAGTTCAAAAACTAGGACATGTCCGGAGAAACCCAGACGTCTGGTAACCCTACTTTAACCATTCGCTCCTATCAGCCTTCTACCTTGCATCCCTTAAGATTGCCAAAATTATTCCCATTTATAAAAATGGAGATTCTAAAGACTATCATAATTACTGCCTATTTCAATCTTAGCTATTTTTTCAAAAATTTTTGAAAAGCTTTTTTTTCTTCGCTTCTCACAGTTTATTTGCTCTTACAACTTAATAACCCCATCCCAACATGGTTTCTTTCCCAAGCGCAATATTGATATAGCCTGTTTTGAATTTACTAAATTTATATCTGCTCAAATATGCCTAAAAATAATATGGTTGCTTCTTTATTCATTGATTATACTAAAGCCTTTGAGTCTATCCGTCTTCATTTACTATTTTTCAAATTATCCTCTTTTGTTAATGTCTACGGTCCTCCCCTCTACTGCTTAATTGATTTTCTCTCTAATCGTCGTTATTATTTATTGCTGTCCGGTATTAAATATCTAATTCTCTCTCGAAGTTTAGGTGTACTTCAAGGTTCTATTCTTTCTCGTTATTGTTTAATTTGTTTATCAATGACCTCCCCATGATATTATCTCCTGCATTAGCTATTTTATATGCTGAAGATGTAGTAGTATTATTCTCAGATAGTGATATCTCTCAACTTTCTGTTTCGATTAATCAGACTCTATCCATCCTTCTCTTGGAATCTTGCTAACCATTTAACCTTTAATTTAAATAAGAACTAAATACCTACAATTTTTTTAACATAATAAACTTTTTATCCCTGATCATTTACCAATATACAGGGTGATTCATAAGTAAGTATATACTTTCAACACACACAGGGTGAAAATGTAAGATGTTTAATGCTACATGTTACAGAAGTGTAAAGGTGTATGTTTAAAGTTTTTTTAGAGATAGTCACAGATGTTCTATGTGCGAACCCTTAGTCACAGGACACACATTGAACCAGTAATCTATTTTCCCCCCAAACACAAGTTAGAGTATCTGAATCAATCCAGTAATTGCAATGATACAGGAAGTGATACGCTGTTTCAAATCCGCTAGATCTACTGGAAGGGGAGGTGTAAAATGTTACATGGCGTCAGGTCTGGGCTTCTGGTCAGTGCGATGTTGTCGTAGGCACTTCGTCCAGTTCATCGATGAGGAAGATGTTCATCGAGGTAATCTCGCACGTTGCTGCCCTGTGTGGTGGTGCACCATCTAATTGCAAAATAAAGTTGTCACTGTTAGAGCATTTAATTAGGCGAATATCTATTTTTCCTCTGTAGAAAAATTTTTTTTCTCGATGCCGATAGATTACATGTCATTCATTTCAAGCTTCCATGTGATCTTGGTGGTTTCCGTTAATTACAGACAGAGAAATAATTAAAAACCTAGAAAAAGTCGTAGCATGCTCCATAGAAATGCAGGTTAAACAGCTGGCAGGTTTCACCCATCCGTTAGGAGCGCTGCTTCAAGGTCACTACCATCGAAATGCTGAGCTGTCCATTCTGCGTTATTCTGTGCTGACGCGGCCATTTTAACTACCTACTCTCGTTATCTCCTATGTCACTTCCCTCAGTAATAGGAGAAAAACTTTATGAGTACACCTACCTAATGGTTTGCAATTGGGGACCGTGCCTTAAACTGTTCCAGTTTTACAGCATCTGCAAACTGTATATTTACTTCTGAATCACCCTGTATTTTAACTCTCATTTACTCATTGGTGTACAAGAATTTAAATATTTGGGCCTATATATATCTATCTCACGATTTGCCTTGGGATCTTCCTGTAAGCAAATTACTAATTAAGCTTAACGCTAAACAAGGAATGATTCCCACTAACAGTATCTCCCTCCCTCCATTCTACTATTGCTCAATTTCGCGTTTATTCATTCTTCACTTTGCTTTGGAGTCCAATTTTCGGGCTCATCATCTTTGTATAGTTTAAACAGACTTAAAAAACTACAAAAAAATGGTTTGTTCGAACTCTTCTCAAAATTTCCAAGTCTCATTCAGACAAACCATTTTTCTGATATTTTTTTCATTTCTGATATAAATTTCATTCGGCCTTTCAATATTTTTATTCATTGGGTATACTAACTTGTTTTCAAATCTATGTTTTGCACCTATGTTTATTTGCTTCAAAAAACTGTTAATTATCAATTAATTCTTTCGTCATCCCTTATAATTAGATAATTAGATATCGATATCTAATTATAAGGGATGACGAAAGAATTAATTGATAATTAACAGTTTTTTGAAACAAATAAACATAGGTGCAAAACATAGATTTGATATCATAATAATTTTCATTCTTATTCAACCCGCCAGGTTTCTTCTATATGACTTTCCCTAACCAGAAATAATTAAATAACCAGAATTAAATGGTGATCCCGCCTACCCGAACATTTCCATTCCCTACCATCTAGTTATCGATTCAAAAAGTCTTTATAGACTAATGTTTCTTCTACTAACATTAAATAAACATTTTATTGCTTTTTGCTTTCTTTTGATTAATGTTTTTATTGTCAATTGTTTCCTCCAACAGCATTAAATAATGCCTTATTGTTCTTTTTTCCATTCTTTTTGATTTTATCTAATCTCCCAGGGATCTTACTCCTAGACAATTTGGTCTTATTGCCCTGGTTAGATGTCTGTTATTAGGCATTTATTCCCTCTTTCTATTTTTTGTTTATATAATGTTATTTCATTAAGTATAAACATTTATACTGTAAATATTTTATCTTTGTACTACTAATTTACATTTGCGATTAGTTATTCTGTTTTTTTTTTTTGTTTTTTATTTTATTTTATTTTTTTTTTTTGAAGGCCATTCTGGCACCAGTCAGGACACTATTGTGTTTTTTTTTAAAAATAAATAAATAAATAAATAATTTAAGGAAATAATAATACATGGTGAACACAAAAGCACTCCTTGATTGCTTATTAATATTATTTATATATTTTTACTTCTTTAGTAATATCTATTTCAGTTTTCATTTTTTAATAATATGTATTTAATATCCACTATTAATCTCTTAAAATATTTTAAGGATATTTTGATTTATTAAACTTTATAAAGAAATTTTATTTATTACCTGTTTCCCCTCAGGTGTGAAATAAAAAGGCAAGAAACTCCTGTGGAGATCTTCAAACAGCTGATAATATTCTTGAATGTTATCCTTGAAAGTAATCCCCTTAAAAGAAAACCCAAATTTCTTTAAATAATAATAATAGCATCGTAACTTTATTAATAAGCAATTTATGTGCAATCAATCACCATTTGATAGCCGACTTCATAATGGGTTCCTCGGCAGAATATCATTGGCAGTGAACCCATTATCGTCTCTCGCATTGGCGATTCCTATATCGTCTGTGGCGAAGGGATTGAGGGATTGCCGAAGAGCAATCAGGTCATAGCAATGCCCTTTTATCTAATCTCTTACACTTACGTCCAATCGCGAAAAAAGTTAACGAAAGCAAAGTTGCCGAACACCACGTTGTTCTCGCGATCTCGCGTTTCAAAATCTCGTTAAAGTACAAATAAGAAACTGAAACAGTAGCTGTGTGCACAGAGGAATAAGAAAGAAAATTTCTCTTATCTGTGGCTGTGTGGATCCAACTGAAAGACAATCGATTGGTTTTTTTGTTGTTGTTTTTTATTATAGATAGTGATTTGTTTAAAAAGTTTTTACTATACTTCGTTTTTACCTCAAAAAATCCACTAACAAGTAAGAAGTAAAAATTAAGATTAAAAAAGGAAAAATTTGGCGGGGCATTTATTCTATTACCAGGAATGGATGAAAGATTACTAAGCTGTTACTAACATCTAATATTTATTCTTCCCATGATACTAATGTATTTTTACGTGAAATAAACGAAATAGATTATACAATTTGCGCACGAACACGCAATAGATAAACCCAAAGATTAAAGGGGCCCTGTGACAGGCCAAAGGCTGCAGGCATTTTTCACCTCGCCTGTTGCCTTTATCGCCCACACACACTGGTACCTGAGGCCGCGTCTGTTAGCCTACAGGCCAGAGACGATCAATAAACGTCTCTGGTACAGGCTACAGGCAACATCCCCTAGAAAGAAAGCCAAACGACTGAAACGTCATACATTGTTACGTCATCATAAGTCGACCAAATGTGTTAGAAACCTCAGCCAACCTGGCCAGTCCAACCTGACCTTGAGTGACTCTTTCTCGCCCATTTTCTCAAAATCTTTCAAAGGAAAAGGTGAGATTAAAATAATAATTTAATGTAATGTGGTGGTGCTCTACAGGGTAACAATTGAAAATTTTTCTCTTTTTTTCGAGTTAGCAAATGGATGTCCTTAAATTTGGGGGTGAAAGTCAAATTTAAGTTTGGGTATGGAAATCCCCCCCCCCCCCCTATTGCCTATAAACCACACTCATCAGATCTCGCCTACCTGGCAGCTTTGAGATAACTGCCATGTTACCAGACGTTTTGGACAGCCTGTATATCTTTCTTCTATCTATCTTCTTCTATATAAATAAAAATGAATCGCTAAATGTGGTGCTAAGCGTAAAACTCGAGAACAGCTTGACCAATTCGGCTAATTTTTTTTTTTAAATATTCGTTGATGTCCGAGGAAGGTTCTTATGAAGAGAAAAAGTGAAAAAAATTGCACGGAAAAACGTAAAATCCGAAATTTTTGACGCAAGGTCGCTCTAATAAATAAATAATATTAGAGCGGCGGCCTTGTTTTGACGGAATATGAGGTGCCGCCATCTGACGATGATTCCGAAAAACAAACTACATCGACCGAGGCCCCTTCGAGATTAACATCTCGAAGGCCTCGCATCGACTTCCGATTCATTCACTTACTGAACGAAGTCTGTCGGGTCAGCTAGTTTCTAATAATAATGCCAAACTAAGACACCACAATATAATTATTAGACCTGAGAGTCTCTATGCGTCAGAATGTCTCGCCTTAAATATGGCTAAGCAATTGGAAGTAATAGAAAAGAAGGAAAGGAGAATCCTTACAATGAATGTAAAACTTTTGGGTAAAACTGTATTTTAGTATACCAGGGTTCTTACTAATTAAGGATTCATTAATACTTGTGGAAAATAAAGATAAAACTTAACGAAATGTTAACGCACTAGCAGCATATACTTTCAGTAGAATTTCTTATGCAAATTCCGTGTCATCCGTCGACAAAAAGTTGGTTTTCCGGACCGCTACACTGAAAGCTGACATCTTAAGAAAGCTCGAGTTCTATGGAGTAGCGGGCTTAAGATGTCAGCTTTCTGTGTAGCGGTCCAGTAAACCAATTTTTAGCGACGGATGACACGGAATTTGCATAAAAAATTCTACTGAAAGTACATGCTGCTAGTGCATTGACATTTCGTTACGTTTTATCTTTATTTTCCGCAAGTATTAATGAATCCTGAATTAGTTAGAGCCTTGGTATACTAAAATACACATATACCAATTTTGCTGTACCCTTTTCCGAAACTAATTTCATAGACAGAAAGAGCAGGTCAGGAAAGGCAAGAAAACTACCGGTACTTTCATGGCGGGAGAGAGTGATCAGAACGGCAGAAAATAAGTCAGCTTGTTGTAATGCTAAATGCATGGAAACTGAATAGGACCATTAAATCAATGCTACTTCTATATCCAAAAGCTCCAGATTATTCCAAAACAACTTTATTTAATGAAAGTGAGTTATTTATTCCATATCATCATCATCACGGTCAACCCTTTGCAATCCACTGCTGGATGAAGGTCTTCTCTAAACGCTTCCATTTTTCTCTGTTTGAAGCTTTGGATTTCCAGTTGACGCCAGCCACCTTCCTGATTTTGTCGAGCCACCTAGCATGGGGTCGTCCACTTGGACGTTTAAAGTCTCGAGGGGTACCAATCCAGAATGACTGTGGTCCATCTCATGTCTTGTCTTCTAGCAATGTGACCAGCCCATTGCCATTTAGAACGTTTGATCTGTTCGATGACGTCAATCACCTTCGTTTGGTTTTTTATCCAACTGTTGCACTTTCGATCTCTTCTTGTAATTCCCAGCATACATCTTTCCATGCTTCTCTGTGTTGTCTGTAGTCTTTGTGTTGTCCTCCTTGATAAAGTCCATGTTTCAGCTCCATAGGTGAGTGCTGGTAAAACACACTGGTTGAAAACTTTTCGTTTCAAGCTAAGTGGCATGTTGCTCTTCAAGATAATGTTATTCTTGCCAAAAGCACTCCATGCTGTTCTAATTCGTCTGTTAACTTCATTCAGAATGTTGCCATCCATAGTGATTTCTTGTCCCAGGTAAATGTAGCTCTGTACTTCTTCAATCACAAATTTGCCTGCCATGACCTTCTGTTTTGGAGCAAATGCATTGAACATATCGTTTGTCTTCTGTGTGTTCAGTTTTAGTCCTACACGCAGGCTAGCCTCTGCTAGTTCTTGTAACATTTCCTCCAATTCAGAAGGACTATTACTGGTGAGAACGATGTCATCGGCAAAACGAAGGTGGTTAAGGAATTCACCGTTTATTTTAAGTCCTTTTTTGACCAGTTCAGTTCCTTGAAGACTTCCTCTAAAACTGCTGTGAAGAGTTTTGGTGAGATGGCGTCTCATTGTCTTACTCCCTTTCCAAGGTTGATCCTTGCTTTTCCTTTATCCCAAACGAATGGTAGCAGTCGCTTTACTAAACATCTTCTGGAGAATACTAATATAGCTTCCGGCTATTCCCGTTCTTTCCAGAGCTTTCACTACAGCATGTGTGAACACCGAGTCGAAAGCTTTCTCAAATTCGATCAAGGCAAAGCAAAGTGGCACTTCATATTCGTTGTGGCGTTCTATAAGTTCTCTAATAACTTGAATGTGGTCGATCGTGCTATATCCGCTTCGAAAGCCCGCTTGTTCTCTTGGTTGTGCTGAGTCTAGTGCTGAATCAAGTCTGTTTGTCAGGACTTTACTGAAGATCTTATAAATAACTGACAAAAGGCTGATAGGGCGATAGTTCTGGATATTTTCTCGGTCTCAGTTTTTTGAAAAATAGAACCATTATTGCATTATTCCAATCATCTGGTACGTCTGACATCTCAAGGCATTTCGTGAAAAAACTTGCCAGTAACTTGTTGAATTCTTCTCCTGCTTCCTTAATCAGGTCAATTGTAATTCCATCTTCTCCGGGGAAATTTCCTTTCTTCATGGATTTAATAGCCTTGTCAACTTCGCCTTCCATAACCGGTGGCACTTCATCTTTTCCTTTCAGTTGGTCCGCTCTTCTTACGTCATTGTCATCTTGACATTTGTAAAGTTTATTGTAGAAGTCGTCCACAATTTCGATGATTTCACTTCCATTCTTCGTGATTGTGCCATTTGCTCTCTTGAGTGCAAATATTCCTCTTCTTCCAATGCAGAGCTTTCTCTTCGCAGTTTTCAAACTCTTGTTATCTTCAACCGCCTTTTTGACAAGATTGCAGCTGAACTTTCGAACATCTTCTGTGATGTGTTTCCGTACTGTCTTGCAAAGCTCCGCATATTCTATTACTGATCTTGTATCTTCTCTTTTTGTCTTCATTTCTCTTCGTTTCTTCTGTGAGTTTCGTCTGTGGTTTGGAAACTTGTTCTCCAGCTACTACTTCTGCTGCTTCTTTTAAGTGTTTAGTTAGTGTCCTGTTAAAATCTCTGATGTTATCATTACTCCATATGAATTTCCATAATCTATGCATTAACCAACAATATAAGATGTAGATGTACATCTTTTACTACTGCTTACGCATTAGGCCTTGTATGTATTACATTTATGTATTATTACTTAAGTATTACACCTTTTATTTTGTCACTATATAGTAAATAACTCACTTTCATTAAATAAAATTGTTTTGGAATAATCTGGAGCTTTTGGTTATGGAAGTAGCATTGATTTAATGGTCCTATTCATTTTCCATGTATTTAGCATTACAGCAATCTGAATTTTTTTCTGCCGTTCTGATCACTCTCTGCCGCCAGGAAAGTAGCTTTCTTTCTTTTCCTGACCTGCTCTTTCTGTCTATAAAATTAGCTTCGGAAAAGGATAAAGCAAAAGTTTTACATTCATTGTTAGGAAGATTGTGGGACAAAAATATGAAAACGGGTTTTGGAAGTAATAGCGAAATATATGCGAAAACGGAGAGAATTGTCTCGTTAATGAAAAAGAGTAGACTAACATTCTACGGACATCTAAAAAGAATGGATGAAAGCAGATTGACAAAACGTATTTTTAATTACTTCGATCAGAATCCTAAATCGCAAAAGAACTGGTTATATATGTTTAATTTACGATTTTTTCGCCATTAAAAAAAGAATATCCAGATTTAAATTTATCATTAAACACTCCTTCTCGATTAATAATATTTATCTTTTAATTCTTACTTCATTTTTTGAAGTAAAAGCAGGAATGGATGAAGATCTCCCTTCCATGTAAAAAAGTTTCAAGAAAAAAAGTTTCGGTAGAAAGGTCACAATTTTTGGTAGGAAAAAAAGTTTCAAGAAAAAAAAAGTTTTATTTTTAAAAAAACTTTTATTTTAACAGACAATTAAACACTTTTATAATATCATAGACTTAATTTATTAATCATTCTATACAGCACACTGAAGTCCATAGGACGTATTAACAAGCCAATCTGATGATGTCCTACGAACGTCTCTAGTACTTTTTTCTGACATTCTGAGGAAGGCCACAGGATGTTCAGAGATCTATAAACTTTGATAGTGAAATTTGAAAATTGGAATAATTTGTAATATTATGATAATTGGTCGTATTGCATAAAATACCAAGCGATTCCAGCCACCCTTGGAATAAAAAAATAGTTACTTTCATTTCGATGATTGACAGAGCTATTAATCTCCCACTAGGTCAATCCTCATTCAAAAAAGAAATTTCCTTGATTCAGAATATTGCAGTTAAAAATGGCTACAGCACGCGTACCATCACCGATTTGGTCAGGAAGAGGAAGTTAAAAAAGTTCATGGACGAAATCACTACCCTCAACCGGACAATAAATCATTAATCAAAGGTCTCAATTCTGTCTTTAAATCTTTTAATATTTCGTTATCTTTTAGCAATCCCAACCAGACCAGGCATTTATTACCTAATCCAAAAGACCCGATTCCACCACTACAGAAATCAGGAATATATGAAGCTAGATGTTCCCAATGCCCCATGAGATACAAAGGACAGACTTGCCGGAATATTGAAACAAGATTCGAAGAACACATGAGACACACAAGATATGGTAGAGGGAATCAGTCATCCATAGCCAAACACTCGCTAGATACCGGGCATGAATTCTTATTAAGCAATGTAAAACTTATTGAGTCAATAAACAAGAAACACCTTCTGGACGCCTTCGAAAGCTTAGCCATTCAAAAAACAGATAAAAAATTATTACTCAACTTAGATAGGGGTCCTATTAGCGAATCACCATTGATCAAATGGGCGACGCACTTACCCAATCAATAAAATTCAGTTGGATCTTTTTGTCTTGATTGGCTTCCGTTCATTATAAATACTCAGCATGTTCTATTCCAAGTCAGTTCTCTCAAGTTCTCTCGAGGTGCTCCTTGGCTGCTGAATGATGAAAGCAAAGCTTTCGAAAAGCGCTTACAGACTCAGGTTGTATTTTTTCATTTTATTTTCGGTCTTTTTCTTTTTGTTCATTTCCTGTTTCGTTGTGGAAAAAGAGTTTTATTTCATTCTCAAGTTAATCGTATTGCATAAAGATAAATATAATTAATTAGTTGTAATAATTGTTATTTATAGTGCAATAGTTACTTCCTGCAAAGAATACAGCTCCTGTTCAAAATATTAGAATATTCAGAGAAGACAACATTCTGATTGAAATACTGGCCCAATGGTAACTCTTTTCATTAAAATTAAAATTGTACAGAGAAGGAGGTATCTTGCTATTGGCTTAACAAAAGTAAGATTCAAAACTAGGTCTCATTTATATAAGGTAAAAAAAATAAACTAACGATTCAGAAAATTAGAATACGTAATTTACTGGTTCAAAATATTAGAATATCGGGGTGGGAATGGTAGTTGACCCTTCCGTATTTAAGTTGGTCAGTTGAAAGTGTGTAAGCATAACATCTCTGTCATTGAACACTACTTGGAAGCTATTTGTCTCACTGCAATGGGTCGTAAAAGCGACATTTCAGCGACAACGAAAACCCTCATCATAGCCCTACATCAAAACGGTAAAACGCAGAAGGAAATCGCCACAAAGTCAAATCTACAGAGTGCATAGTATCAAGAACTATTCAGCAACGCAAATGTGGTGACAGCTTTGCGACAAGACGACGCAACTGCCGAAGAAAAGGAGCAACAACTGTGTGGGATGAATAGTGCCTGAGGAACGTCATCAAGAAAAACTGTTTCAAAAGTGTTCGGCACATTCATCGACTGTGGGGCCTGCATAGAATACACGTATCCAGGTCAACTGAAGTTTGTATCAAGAATTCCAAAAATAAAGCCCGCGCTTACGCGCTGGCAAAGGAACGCGTGCAACTTCACGTAATCTATTCCGGATTGTTTGATCTGAAACAGCTACCCCAGATGACATCTGCAGGTCATTTCTCAGGTCTCTGGCCGTTGAGGTTCTTCGGCGCAGGGCACAAGTCCGCACATAATGATCTTGATTGGCGGTTGTCGAGCGTCGGCGACCTTGCCCAGCTCTTCGTGTGTACTGGCCAGTCGCCTGGAATCGTGTCCACAGTCGGAAAATGACAGAAGAGGACACATTGAGGGCATTTGCCACAGTCCGAAATGATTGAGCCGTTAGGAACAATGTTACGGCTCTCGCAGTTTCTACTGCTTCAAGATGCCTTCGTGGCATGTCAGAGCACTAACAACAACGTTCCAGGAATGCCTGCACCTTCTAATGTTTGACCTTTATCTCCAAGCAAAAAGTGTACTGTCATGTAACCACTTTGTTTTCTGGGGGGTTATATTGCTACTCAAATTTCTCAGAACATCTGGCAGCAAAATGTGTTGGCTTCAACCATTTCCTCTGAGGGAGATAGTAGGTTTCATGTTGCAGAAGATGAAATTGCTAAAAAGTATTATTTACGCCCTCTGTAGGTGATTCTACAAGTGTTCCTTTAATTGTTTTGAGCAGTGTACATAAAAATATTACAAAAATATACATTTAAAAATCAAATCAAAATAGTATGAGCTGCAACATAGTATGAGCTGCAAAATCCCTCTTTGCAGCTCATACTACTTTGGTTTGATTTTTAAATGTATATTTTTGTATATATATATAGTTTTAAGTGCTGCTTAATGGTTTTTAATTTGGGAAGGTTCTTAATTTTCAATGTTATATGATTTTATTGTATTAAGGGATGGGGAGGTTTTTTAAACTGTGTAGTTAAATTGGCTTAGTTTTTGGATGGGATGGGAAGGTTTTTTAAATTGTATAGTTAAATTGGCTTAGTAGTGTAATTGGGTTTTAAATTTCTTCTATACTTTAAAACTGTATTGTACGATAGAAATTGTTGTCAAGTTTTAACATTTATTTTGTTTATATTAATTAAATCTTGTTGAGTTAAATTGATTTTTAAATTTGTTCATAACCAAAGATTATTTGTTTGAAGGAAGGGGGGGGGGGGTTAACTTATATGGTGTGACCTCTTAAAAGGGTGAGGGGGTATGGAAAATATGACACAGTGTGACAAGGGGGGACGGGGGGCTTCGAAAATGCCAAAAATAGCGTGACGTATTTCTTGAACGACCCCACGTTGAGGCGCATTTCTGGAATGTGAACAAGTCGCACGAAAATAGGCGTGAGCTTCAAGGGCTTTGTAATAAGAAAATTGCAGGTATTTTTCCATCAGACTTGTCAGCCTTCTATTTAAGTGATATCGGAATTCTGTCATTTAGAGGAATTAGTGGAGTCTTACGTTATTAAAATTATCTTTTATCTATGATAAGAGACTGTGGCCTAAGTGTCATAAAAGTTTAGTAAATTTATCTAGGCCTACTCAAC
>JAHWFO010063763.1:325298-349083 GCA_023313115.1 Rhysida immarginata
ATAGGAAATGATAAGACACAAAGATCTAGTCTGTGCTTATTTTAAGAATCTCTCTCTCTCTCTCTTTCTATAGTGGTTCATATAATATATTGAAAAATTAATAACATAATAAAAAGAAAAAAGCCCATGAAGTGAAGCTGTGAAGTAGTTTTTTCCTACTACGGACGAAAGCCCACATCAAGGTTAATATTTAAATAAAATTATAAATTAAATATGTTATGATACTTATATTAAAAGAGAACGTAATTTTTGTAGATCTCTCATCATGTCTTAAATTCTACCAGAGTTTGTTATATTCGTATAAATTTGATGAAAATTTGTTTTATACCAATTATAAATCAAAAATTGAAGGTCTTTTACTTGTTGGTTAAGTAATTTGTTAATATAGATCTTATGGTTAATACAGTTTGGCAGTTTACAGTGGCTCTTGTTTCATAGGGAAGGAGGTTCCGATTCTTGATGCCATTATAAGGACAAGCCTCCTTTATGTTGACTAGACGGTATAGGGTGGTTCCAATTTAAATTTACGGGTAACTCTGGTGTTGGCAGTATTATTTACTCATTGTGAAATAAAGTGGGCCGGATGTTGAGGGTCGCACAAGGCCAACACCTCCTATAAAGAAGGCCTGCGGACAAAAGATGTATACATTGTTACATCATCATCAAGCGGCTATTGTTATCGTATTTCTACCAATAATAAGCCCTAAATTTGGCCGCTTGATGATGATGTAACAATGCATACACCTTTGGTCCGCAGGCCTTCTCTCTAGGAGGTGTTGACAAGGCCCTGTATAATTCTACAAACTTGGCCAGGAAAAGTTAATACGAGGTGCATCGAGTTTAACACCTCCGATTTTTTTTCTCACAAACTAATCACACGAAAACTGTGAAACTTGTGTCACTTCTCGACGTAATCTCCCTGCAGCTGTATATATTTTTCACAACGGCGACGCCTTAATTCCATAGCCCCTGCGAACGCTTCCTTTGGAGTCTGTTTTGACCACACGAAAATCGCTGATGCAATATCGGCGGGGCCGTCACAAAACGCTCTTCCAGATCGATGATGTCTTTAACCGAGTAGCGTACACAACACTTTTCATGTGTCCCCACAGATTAGGGAGCCCAGTAGATTAAGGTCGGGAGACCTGACAGGCCAATGTAATGGAACTCGAAGCCCGATCCACCGACTTGGCAAGATGTCGTCCTAAAACTGATGTACATCGAAACTGAAGTGCGCTGGAGCCCCATCATCATGAACAGCATGTTGCCTTGTTCTTGGTGACGGGACTTGCCACTTGCCCGGTTGCACTCGCTGCTCTAGCGGATTGAGTCAATTCTCCTTTACACTGGAGATGAGTGTGATTTTTTTTCGCTGATACTGATATTTCACTGGTAATCACTGCTACTCTCGAGCATTCGAAACCGTTACCAGTGATTTTCACATGTGCTATTCTCTAACTGTTGCCAGTGATTTTCACAGTTTCACAGTTTTCTCCTGTATTTACAGGTCGTTTTTTCCAAATTTATTCTTGTTATGGTCAAACGGTGTTTTTATTTCTTTATTTTTAGTACATACCCTGGTTAAATTTAAACATATTACTCTGTTGTACGATTTGCATAATTTGAATAAAAATCACGTGTCAAATGAGCTGTGGTTCAATGAAAATCAGTAGCCGTGGAGTGTTAGGTCGAATGCACATGCAGGTGTTTTGCGAATATTACTATAAATTGTCAGTCCCTCTATCACATATCGTCTGCAGAATGCCTCAGTGATGTCATTTGAGTGATTACAATCGTGGACGAGCTGTTGGACGGCTTGAGGCGGAGCAAAGTGTGACTGAAGTTGCGCTGGCAATGGGCGTTGCGAAAAGTGTTGTTTGTCGTTTGAAAACTGCTGTTGCCACCAGAGTATCCGGTGCATGGGGGTGGTCGTCGAAGGAGCACAACCGCTCGGGATTACCGTAGAATAGCCCTTTCAGAAAAAAAGTGGAAGAAATCAGATACCCGCACAGATAACCGCAGATCTTGCCGCTGCTACAGGCACTCATGTTTCTGCCAGAACCATTTCCCGTTGGTTGAATGATGTTGGGCTGTAACATGCATTCCATTATCTCCGCTCCATCCACGGAAGAGATTAGAGTGGTGTAACGAGCATCGTGCTTGGGGCGATCAGGATTGGTCCATGGTGATGTTCTCCGACGAGTCTCGGTTCACTATGTAGAGTGGTTCTGGGCATCAATTGATCTGGCTTGAAAAGGAAACTCGTTATCACCAACAACACGTTCGAGAAGCGCAACGTTTTGGTCAAGGAGTCATGGTGTGGAGGGCATTGTGCATGATGTCAGAACACTCCTTCACATCTTTGCAGGAGGATCTGTTACAGCAGCACGGTAATGCAGGAAGATTATTCTGGATCACGTTCTTTTCCGTGGAGCAGTTGGTCCAGACTTTGTGATACGTTGGATATGCAAGCTAGGTCTATGCTAAACACTTCCCATTGAAATTGCTCAAGAAGCTGTTGGTTTGTGCGTTCTCATGAATCAATTCCAGAAGACAGAGTGCCTTTTCTTTCAAGAAGACAACATGCCTCGTACTAACGAAGAGCTTCAAGACGCCGTGCAGACCTATTTCAACATGCTGGCAGCAAACTTCTCTGAAGAGAATATTGGAACTAGTCCGCCAGTATGAGAAATGTCATAGCAATATCTCGCTTATTCTTTCGCTGCCTTCTTCCAAACCAGGGCCTTCCCTGATTCCACGATCTGTGATTCCCAAGTGATTTTTAAATCTCCTTGATATTTACAGAAACCTTAAGATGCGGAGAGGTGGGGGGATACTAAATTTTGTATACGTTTCTAGAAATAAGTTGAGAAACACTGATAAAAACGATATTCAATTTCTCGCCACGTATTCGCCAACATGTCTCCGTCAATATCGCATTCATAATTCTTGCCTTTAATGTGTTCACATCAGTGACCAGTGTAACAAACACTTTATCCTTAAAGTCAAGGAGTCTTTTTTGGGATACCCTGTACCAATTAAGGTTTTGGTGTTGGCTGCGTAACACAGATTTTCTACGAGAAAGTCATTACGCGATATGTAATGTATGAACCTAATTCTTGCCTCAATATGCCATTTCTTTGGAGACATTTTTAAAGCCGGACACTGACGACTAATATGCGATTTTATTTATTGGGACATAGCCTACAAAAATGAAAGGTATCTAAGTTCGCACAATCATGCTGGACTCCGGAGAAGGTAAATTTTGCTCTGGCGCAGTACTGGCCCTGTATGTTTCCTTGTGAGTTTTTGCTGTAGTCGACGAAAGAGACAGAGCCTATCACTGAAAAGTCATATTGGCCCATAGCAATGCCCCCCAACTAGAGTTGTGCGCGAATGACTCCTGGAACCGGGGGAGTCGATTCCTTCAAATCGCGGCATTGGAGTCGAATCGCATGCGAGGAACCGGTTCCACGAACGTACTACTCTTCCACGCGGCGACGTTATCTGTAACTATTCATGGTGTAAATGTAAATGTAAATATTCTTAGAAAGTTTGGAGTGTAAATAGCGATTCTAGCGTTCGTTTAAAATAGAAAAATTTAATTTTCACAAACTTGCCACACCCTCAATCATTAAAATGAAAATATACTCGTTTATTTAAGAACCAGGTAAAAAGTACTAGGCTTACAAACGTTACTTGAAATGACCGAAAAAATTCTGAGAAACAATTTTTAAATGTGGAAACTGAACGAACTATCCATTTCAGAGTACATTTCAAGAACCCTGTTATTTTTTTTTTTAACTACATTCGTCATTCTTTGCATAGTTAACCTCGAACGTATTTCCTTCTGTCTGTGACGCCGCGTAAGCAATGACTTCACGTAAGAGATCGGCTGTATGGGACCACTTTGAGGAAGATGGAAGCATTCCGAATAAAGTAGTATGTCGCATATGTGGAGTGGTACTTACTTACAATAAAAGTACGTCAGCTATGCTGAAACACTTAAGGTCTGTTCATAAGGATTCAGATCTAATAATGTCAGAACCAAGTAGAGGTCGAGACCGTACAGACAACATTCCTGACGTATACCCAGGTATGTAGACTATGCTTACCGTACGAAGTGTTTATTATTCCTTCAAAGTCTTAGTGAAAGTGTTGTGATAACAAATCGTTTATCCTTGGCAGATGGACACCTACGTCAAAAACACTGAGGCTTTAGTGAAAATGGTCACAAAGGATTTTCAGCCGCTATCAATAGTAGAGGACGAGGGATTCCGCAAATTCGTCAATGCTCTAGATCCGAGATACACTCTACCAAGTCGGAAGCGCTTGCGTCAAATGGTGGCTACGAAATATGAAGAGGAGGTTGATGCACTAAAGAAGAAAGTCGCCAAAGCAGATCATGTGAGTTTGACTATAGACTTATGGACATCAATATCAACAGAGGCGTATATGGCTGTTACGTGTCATTTCATAACAACCGATTTCAAGCTAGAAACTGTAACTTTACAAACTGCTAGATTTTCAGAATCACATACAGCTACAAATATTGCACGCGAACTACAAGCTATTATATCGAATTGGAACTTGACAGGTAAAGTTTTGTGCATTGTAGCTGACAATGCCGCAAACATTAAAGCAGCTTGCAGTCTCGTACAGCCAAGAGTGACATATGTTCCATGTTTCGCACACACAATCAATATAATTGTCAAAAGGGGACTTTCCAACGACCCTGTTTCTAGTTTGCGAATGAACTGCCGTAAAATAGTAGGGTATTTCAAATCATCGTGTACGGCGAAAGAGAAACTAACCTCAATGCAACGTACGCTAGGCAAACCTGTTCATAAGGTAAAACAAGAGGTGGAGACTCGTTGGAATAGCACATATGCCATGCTGTCCCGACTGGCAGAGCAGAAAGAGTGTATCGGAGCCACATTAGCGGCTATAGAATCTGCTCCTGAGACACTTACAGTGTCGGAATGGAGCTTAATACAGCATCTACTTCCTATTCTTGAACCATTTGAGTCCGTAACAACGGAGATGTCAACGGAACGCTATATTTCGGCGTCGAAAGTAATATGTTTAAATAGTCAGATGCAACTGATGTTAAAGAAGTTTATAAGCCAAGAGCAAGATCAAAATGTTAAAATAATTTTGAAAGAACTGCTGACGGCAATGGAAAAAAAGTTCGTAGATGTCGAAAGTGTCCTGCCGCTGGCGTTTGCTACAATTCTCGATCCGAGGTTCAAAACTTTGCCTTTCATAAGAAAATCTAAATGTGAGGAAGTTGTAAACCTCCTTATTAACCAAACGACCAGAATTCTGAACACAAATGATTCTTCCACATTTACAGCACTGGAAGCAACATCAACCAGCACTGACACATGTCCCAAAACGTCGTTTTGGGAATCGTTCGATGCCTGTGTCTCGGAAAAAAATCGAAACCATAACACGAGAGCAGACGCCACTGTTGAAGTGCAAAGATATCTTAAGGAGCCTTATGAACTCAGGTCACAGAATCCTCTGGATTATTGGAAGAGAAATGAAATAAAATTTCCTACCCTGGGCGCACTCGCAGTTACATCCGTCCGTGCGAACGTTTGTTTTCCAAATCAGGTTTACTAGCATCCGCACAAAGAAACCGCTTAAAAGGTGAAATGGTAAACATGATTGTCTTCTTACATGCGAACTGGAATTAGCCTAAATATAGAGACACTTTCGGAAAGAAGGGCACATAGGCTACATGAAAATAGCAATTTTAGGAAGCGAATTGTATTTTCTGTTATTAAGCGTACTGTTCAAGTGGAACTGTATTATGCCATATAAAGTTTGTTATTGTGATGTGCCGAAATCATTAATAAAATGTTAAATAAAATAAAATAATTAATGTTAAAAAAATATTAATAAATATTAATAGATGGTTAATAATAAAATGTTAAATAAACAATGATTATTTAATTGAATATGCATAAGAATTGCATAAAAATTTTAAGTTCTTATATAGTAACAAATACTTCAATGAAGTGATAACAGATGGCGCCATGGGTAAAAAGGGAACCGGTTCCTGAACCGGGTTACTCGATTCTCAGGTATTAGGAATCGATTTTACCCGATTCCGTCGCTAGCACATCCCTACCCCCAACGTCGAACATTGTTACATCACCTCAGTAGGGCATGTTAATAGTATTCCACCAATAATAAACCCTAAATTTGCCCTTCTGATGATGATGTAATAACGAATGGCGTTTCAGCGCCCAGGCACAACACCACCTCTACTCAAGGAACACCACCTAGACAGAAGGCCTGATAATGGAAACGTCCGTTGTTAATCGTATTTTTACAAATGAGCCCTAAATTTGGTTGACTAATGATGATGTAACAATATGTGACGTTTCCCTTATCAGGCCTTCTGTCTAGGAGGTGTTGCGCATTTATTATAGCTGGTATTGCCCATAGCAGGCAGAGTCGAAGTTGGAGACAATGAACGTTACATTTTACTATGGTCAGGTGATTTTTTCAGTGACATGGCCTGTCTCTTTCGTCGGCTGCGATTTTAACGAAATGATATCATCATTGATAATTTTTTTTCCAGATACATGTATTGGTAACAATTTTACAAGGTATCAGTGAACATGCCAAATCACTATTACCTGTCTCAACTGAGCCTTCCTTTAGCAATAATAAACTGGTATTGTTAAGATAAGGAACACTTGCTTATAACATGGATAACATTATTACTCACTCACAGGATAGATTTCCCTCTCCACAAATGACTTGGGGTAAAATTCCAGAATAGCGTCCCCTAATTTTCTTAGATGATATCGATCAGCCCCGTCGCGTTTATGTTCTAATTTTATTATTGTAACATATATAATTAATAAATAAATGATTTATCATATTATAAAAGTTATATTTTAAGAAATTTATGCGGGAGAAAAATCACGAAAGCCCCGTGACGGTGAATGTCAGCTAACAAGCGGCCATATTTCTCTGTCATTGGTCATTCATTCGGCCTGGCCGCTCATCATTTAACGTACACCGTCACGGGACTTTCGAGATTTTTCTCCCGCATAAATTTCTTAAAATATAATTTCTATAATATGATAAATCATTTACTTATTAATTATATATGTTACAATAATAAATTCAAAGCATAAACGCGACTGGGCTGATCAATGTCATCAGAGAAAATTAGGGACGCTAATCTGAACTTTTACCAGACTTGGAATTCATTGGACATCAGCAAGCTGTGTTTTATCCCTAGGAATTCATTGGAACCCACAAGAATGCGACCACGTAAGCTGAACATGGACGCTGATCCTACTATACTATGCAAAGAATCCGTAACGCTTATTGTTAAGAGTTTTCATCGGACCAACAATATGCGCGGACCAATATGTCATGTTTGGTATGTCCAACGCCTCTTAAAGATAAGGCCTGAGCGCGAAAACGTCATACATTGTACAGTTTTTCGACTGCACAGAAATATACCATCCTTGCGTTACATACGGAATCATAATCAGAGGTTCATACCATGGATGATTTTCTAAATCCGACGAACCCTACCATCTGTGCGCTGTCGCAAAATAATTTCACGATGTGCACTGACTCCGTTGTCTGGTAAAACCACAGCAACGACCGAAGTTGTCGGTAGGGTTTACGGTCAATGGGTTGTACGTTTGGGACATTAAGCAATACAAAAGTCAATTCCAAATAATCAGGTTCATTACATCGGAACATCGGACCAGGTTCAGTATATCTCGAGTCCAACAATGTACAGCTAAGTTTGTGCAACAATAGGCCAGTCGTGTTTGTGTCAAAAACTATACAATGGAAGGTACGATTTCTATACGCTCCTAGACACCTTAACTCTGTTAACGTGTGGCGCACTCTGGTGGCGTAAACAAAAAATACCATGCTGTACAAATGTAATTATAAAATTGCAATTTTAGTTATAACTACAATTGTGTTATGTTGATTTAAATTGTATTTTTACACTACTAAAATATTTTGGTAATTAAAATTCTATTTTTTGTCAAATTAAAATTGTAAATAATATTTTCAAATAGTTTATTTTAAATGTAATTTGTTTTTAAATGGCTTGTAAGTAATAATCATGTGACAATAAAAAAATGACAACAGAAAAATTTTAGTACCTGTAGTTTAATTGAATAACTGGCCTTATTCACTTTCATTTGAGGCAAACATTTACCAGTAACCACATTATCAGGAAAAAATTGGCTGACATCATGGACATGGCCTGAATTTTTGAGATTTTTCCCTCTTTTGGCCTAAACAATTGCTCCCAGTCAACAATTGATTTAAAGTTGCACATTCATTTTGAATGGGCATGTGAGTGAAACCATGGATGAAGAAAAGATGAATGGGACACTCCTATGCGTCAAGCGTGAGTTTTTTTTTCAGTGGCGCTCTCTGGCGATTTGCGTAGTACTAAACCAAAGCTGTCTGGGAAATAAAGAAAAATAGTTTCAGTTTCTGCTTTGTGTAGTACTAAACCGAAACTTCACCACCATCGTTTCGATTTGCGTAGTACTAGAAATTTTTTTAAAAAAGAAATTCATATATTAAGTGGCTGTTTAAGATAAAAGTGTGCTTAGAAAGTTTTTTTATATTTTTTATTTTATTGTTGTTAGCCTATTTTTAATTTTATTAACCTAAAATAAGCAGACGATTATATTTAGTACTACCCAAAGCTCCAGATGTCGCCCCAAAATCAAACTCACTGAGGAAGGAAATGGAGTGTCCCATCCATCTTTTCTTCATCCATGGTGAAATATGTGGATGTTTACAACCCTCAAGTACAAATTTTTCCCGCTAGAGGGGCGCTATTGCAGCGCACCATGCGGGTATCTTGGAGCGTATTATATATGCCTGTCTTTGCCGAGCTTAAACATGTACGTGGTGAATTTGAAGATGATAAGCATTAAAACTGGCGTATCGTAACACGTTGGTATGAGCATAGTTCTTCGACTGCACGGAAATATCCCACCCTTGCATCCCATACGGAAACAAAAGCATATAGTGCAGAGAATCATACCATGGGTGATTTTCTAAAATTCAATGAACCCTACCATCTCTGCGTTCGCGCTAAATAAATCACGCTGTACACTGACTCCCCTGCCAGTTAAAACCAAATCAACGTCCGAAGTTGTCAGTAAATTGTAGTGTCGATGGTCAATAGGTTGAACGTTTCGGGTATTAAGCAATACAACAGCCAATTCCTAATAATCAGGTTCGTTACAAGCTACTATACTCAGCGGGGATAGCATAGGACAATTCGTTTTAACACTATGAATACCGTTCCAGGCGACTGATCATTTTGTGGAGTTCGAACGTCGACAATTTCCCGTTCGCCCAGCTTATACAATGACAATTAACAAGTGCCAGGGTCAAATCTTAAACAATATTGGTATACAGGGTGTAAATTATCTCCTTCAAAAACTACACTACGATGTAGACGAAATTCAGGCGATTAAAGTGATATACGACACTTGGGGTCGCAAATCGCAAGCAACGCTGTAAATTGAACCTCAAACTAGGCTGAATGGCGTGGTGCTGCGCAGCACGAGCCAAATTTGGGCGACTGTGTTCACGCGGCGCGGCCCAGCGCGGCCTGGCTGATTCCCCTGCTCCCCACTACCTCATCCCGAAGAGGTCTGCCTTTGGCCTGGGTCACATTGGCGTAAAACGCCACGTAAGGCCAGGGTCACACTGGCGTAAAACGCCACGTAAATACGTCGCAGAAAAAACACCGACGTTTAGCTGTTCAAACTGAAAGCGTATAACGCGGCGCAATTTGTGATGTCATTTTGCTACTGGTTTAAAGCATGACATCACTTGAAGTAGCTTCAGCATGAATGCCAACAGTATCGACCTTTATCACAAAGGCTAGCAGTATTTTAATAGACTGGACTTTATTTATCATACAGATAGCTAAACTGCCTCACCATTTCTGCAAAGCATTCGCTATTGTACATCGCTCTCTTGTCGGCCATCTTGATGGCGGGACAATCGCTCTTCTGATTGGCTGGATGTTCAGCGTACGATTTAACGCGAAGTAAAAAGTTGAACAAAATTCAACTTCGGCGTAAAGCGCGGCGCCAAGCTATTTAGCAGAAGTGATATCACTGGCGTCGTTATGTCGGCGTATTTACGCAGCGTTTTACGCCAGTATGACCCAGACCTTAAGGCCGATTTCCATTTAGCGTCGGTTCGGCGTAGGTTAGGCGTCTGCGTCTTTTTTTGAAATTTTTGAAAAACGCATTCGTTTTCCAATTAGCGTCTGCGTCGGTTCGGCGTCGGTCTGGCGTCGGTCACGCGTCGTTTCAAGATCTGGCATGGCTAGATTTTTAGGCGTCTTTTTCAGGCGTCGTTTTGATCTAGCCAATCAGGTGCGATCTACTTCGCTATGGATTCTGGGTAGTTGTCTTCGCCGATTCAGATGGAGAATCATGGCTGCCATAGCTGCTGTTCGCCGACACGGGTTCTCGCGACTTTTCCTTCGTGAATTTATTAATAAACAGGTTATAAAAATTTCGTGAATCATATATTTATTAAGTAAAAATGATATAGTAATAAATTCAAAGCGTGAACTTGACCGGAGTGGTTGATATCTTCTTTTTCCATCACCTTGAGAGAGCGACAATTGTTTGCAGCGACTTGACCAATCAGATCAGACTAGATGCAGGATAACTGTTGAAAGTCGCTAAATGGAAAACGACCGCGCTCGCGTGCTAATCAGGGCGCGTCTCACAGGCGACGATTGCAAAAAAGGACGCCGAAGCAAAAAGGACGCCGACGCTGAACCGACGCTAAATGGAAACCAGCCTTTACACTCCATTGTGACGTACCTGCTCTCGCGCCGAATCAGTAGCACGAGCAGTACCAACCTTGTTTAATACCGATAGCATTTATCATGACCTTTTCGGGATGAGGTAATGGGGAGCGGGGGAACCAGCCAGGCCGCGCCACGCGAATACAGTCACCTAAATTTGGCTCGTGCTACGCAGCGCCACGCCATTCAGCCTAGTTTGAGATTCAATTTACGGCGTTGCTTGCGATTTGCGATTCCAAGTGTCTTATATCACTTTAATCGCCTGAATTTCGTCTACATCGTAGTGTAGTTTTTTTCAAGGAGATAATTTACACCCAGTATACCTAGCGTAGATAGATACTGAACCCCGCCTTCGTTTTGCCTTTAAAAGCTCGGCGAGGATGGGCATCTCAGCTAGTAATGCTACTATATAACAGTTATCCATCCAAATGCGTAACAGAGCAAGGCTTATGTGATGAATCATAGAAGTGACGATTCTCAATATAAATATTAAGGAGGGAAAATGTTTTTATTTCACGCATTCCTGAGTGATGAATGCAAGAATGCATGTATGCTGACTGCAATTCCCAGTGCGATATATTTTCGCAAAGGCTATAAGGGTAGTCATTGAGAGCAACCGGCATTAATTTTGAGAGTCACATGGTCAGCTACAGATCAGGGGAGAAAATTGCATGAAGAATAAGAAAAAATGCAGCCTGGAAGGTTTTTACTTGAATTGCAATTTTACCTTGAATAGGTAAAAAGTAGATTTTTAAAATATTTAATTCAACAAGAAAAGCGGACTCCTTTTCTCACTTTTACAGGCTGCGCTTAGTAAAAGATTATTTACTTATAAATATGGAAATTGAGGGAAAAAGCACTTTCTTAAAAAAATAAATCTATTTTATCAGATTAACCTGCTTTAGGCCTAGGCGAATGCGCCAGCCTTCAGAAAGGGAAAGAAGATTGTATCAAAAAGAGTACGGACAGGAAAGAATTAGTAACTGTCAATTACAATGCTTCCCTGATACGGTTTAGTAATTTTTGCGAAAAAATCAAAATTGCCAATAAACGGGCCTTTTTCACGTTTACGAGACTTGAGAAATGGCGGCGTCATTGGCAGATTGAAAACGAGGCTGACGGGTGAAGTTCACACAAGGGAAAGCACTGTATGTGCTAATTTATAGATTAATAAAGACGTAACTGTTTAATCACTGGATTTTAACTCAGGATATTTCACGGATTCACTTGATGGATTAAGATTAGTTAAGAAGGAGGCTATTCCAAATAAATTTGTGTTGCGAAATAGACCAAAACGAATGACTAAAGAAAATCACTTCAAAAATCACTATACTATCATTACTTTTATTTATTTATTTATTTATTTATTTATTTATTTATTATTTCGTTAATTAATATTAAAATTTGATATAAATTATATTGAATATAATTCATGAATTTAACATATACCTTTTGTATAAAAAATTTTATTAATTGAAATCAATTAATTAATGGATCTTAATAACATTTTACATATTGCATATCAGTGTGTAAGTAACAATATAAATGTAAACGCACTGGCAATGAAAATAATAACACATGATAAAAAGTTAAAAGAGATAGTTTAAGAATCTCCTTCCAAAAACCAAGTTTATGACGAACGTCAAGACTACCCAATATGACAGGATAAATAAAAGTTCAAGTATTTAGGAGAATTTAACAAAACGGATCAGAGAAAAAAGCTTTTAAAGCAAGAGTCAGCAAGATGAAATCGGCCTATTTTCTCACCAAAGATATCAATATCATTCAACGCTAAACTTTGGCACTAAACAACAGTAATACGCCCAGAAGCACTTTATACAGCTAAGTGTCTGACCCTGATCAAAAAAATGTTAACTCAAGAACTGAAAGTAGCTGAAAGAAAAATATTAAGAAAAATGTTGGGGTCGATATTTAAAGTACGTCGCAACAATGAAATATACACACATATTGAAAAAATTACTGATAGTGTACCGTTAGGAAAAGGAGAATAGTTTTTTATGAAAATCTTGAAAGAATAAACCCCAATAGGCTGACAGGAAAAAATTTCAAATATATGTCAAAATTGAAAATAGCCAATACTTGGATAAATGAAACACAAAAGGACATAGAAGAATTACAAATTTCACAAGCAGACATATAAAAACGTACACAACATGAAACCAGGTTGGTACAATCAAAAGGCTTTCGGAAAAAATGAAGAATTAAAACGGCGCATTTTGGACTCGGGAAAGGAATAATAATGAGTTGAAAAGAACGTAGTCTATTGCGGGTTATTCAACAACACAACAACAACGACGACAAAATAAACCTCATTTGTCAAATGAATTTGTAGTAATGATCATCATTGAAGAAGGAACTGAAAATTTTTATATATGTCCTGAAAATTGTAATTTGCATCCTGAAAACAATGAACGGTTTGATTTGATCAACAGTTTCCAGATTTCTCTCGGTTCCTTAAGCCTTGGATCTAACAATTTCTATTACACCCTTCAATGATATCTGTGGTAGTGCATTTAAAAAAGGGACTGAATAAGCATTCATTCCTTCGCAGCAAGCTGCGCTTGACCTAGTCAAGTTGACTAGTCAGACTCGTTTTCGATCAAACATGAGCGCGGCCATAATCTCGCGCTTTCTCGTTTGAAAAAGGCCTGTTTTCGATCAAACCAGGAGGCGCTGCTGCTCTTAATATTTAAATTGCGAAAGTGAAAGTGAAATAGTTGTTTTCTTGACAAAAAAGGTATTTGAACCGGAAGTTTACAAATTGAACCGGAATTTAATTTGATGTAAACGCACTTCTAAAGAAGCAGTTTTGTTATCTCAGTAGCTGAAAGATTTCATTTAATATTATTTTACGGAAATATTCGTGATCATGAGCTCGTCCGCAGTTTTTACAGTAAGTTACTTTTTGGAAAAACTCATTTAAATTCCCTTAGCTCGTTTGTTTTTAAAGGTAGAAATCACAAATCTTTATTTTAAGCCTATTTTTTAAAGCTCCACATTTATGGCCGTAACGCATCATCGATAACCGTAGGTGTTTCTCCGTATGTTTTCAACTTTATTAAATGAATGAATAAAAGCCCAGCAAATTTCGGATATATTTAAACATTAACTGGCGTTGAGTGGCACGAACGAATGTAAAGGCGAGATGCTCGCTCACTTAAATACCTCTTTAATAATATTATTAATGATTAAAAATGTGATATTATCTTATAGTTAAGCTTTTTGATAAGACAATAAAGCCTGCTTCTTTTGAAGCAAAGTGTGTAACTTCTCACCCCCTCTCTCTTAATTGCAGCGAAGCCAGTCACTTTTCATCACTTTTTGCAGCCCAATTTTAAAACAAAAAAGTGAGGAATTCTGAATCATGTTATAATTAAGGTGTATTGTGAATTCGAAATAATTTTTAAGGTTCACGTCATAAGTTTGGAAAAAGTTAGTTTTAGTTGATAAATTTTCAAATTGAGTGGATAAATCGAAAAGCTTCTAATGTTATGTATAATGCACTTTAGTATTTCATATTGTTCAGTTTTTTTTGTGTGTGGGGGGGGGGGGGGTCCATATGTAAATAAATCTTAAAGCATACTTTCCTCTTCACAACATACCAAATCAATTTCATTTGATCTTGCTTAAAGATATTGGTGGCTGGAGTCTACACAACTAGTTTACTGAACTTGAAAGACTAAAAATTGCCATTGTTGCGATGCAGTCTGGCAAACAAGTGAAGATAGTTGAAATTGCTGAAGTATGGAAGTTAAAGGCTTCAGGTTCAAAGTGAAATTGCAAGAAAAATAAGCCTTTCAACAATCTCAAAAATCCTGACAGAAAAACGTGCCGCAACAGTGAAACCTGAAAAGGAAGGTCAAAAATGGAGTTGATCGGAAGATTTTTGCATCCACACAGGTTTTATCTGCTGCTGAAATGAGAATCTTATTTCATGCAAGGGTGTCAGAAAGAACCATCTAAAGAAGAATGAAAAACTTCATAAAATTTCATAAAATGGCAGTTAAACCATGTTTAATGGAAGCACATAATCAAATCACTTGGAGTGGGCCAAGAGCAAGATGGCATGGACAGAAGAGTGGAACCATGTACACTACCCTATCAAAAGTCACAGGACACCATCACTTTAATAGAAACACTCAAAAATATACATATTTTAAAAACAGTATGTTGGTCTACCTTTTGCTGCTATCACAACTTCTACTCTCTGGGGCATACTGACCACAAGTTTTTGATATGTTTCGACAGGTAATTTTCGCCATTCTGCCATAAATGTCTTGGATAGTTCGCTCACGGATCTCGGGCGTTCCGCACAAGTGCGCAATCGACGTTCCAAGACTTCCCACAGATGTTTGATGAGTTCAGATCGGGGCTCTAGGCAGGCCAGTGAAGTTCTCGAACGCCCTTTTCATCAAACCATGTGCCTACAGCCCTTGCTTTATGGCAAATGCGTTATCGTGCTGAAACAGAAAAGGGCCATTGCCAAAGTGCTGCCAGAGAGATGGGAGTGCTGCGTTGTCCAGAATGTCTTCGTAATGCTCTGCGTTTAGATGTCCGTCCACAGAAACGATTGCACCCACCCATATCATAAAAAGCACCCCTCACCATCACCGACCCTCTGCCAAACTTCACTGTGGGCACAACACAGCTGGGCACAACTTAACGTTTGCCAGGAGTTTGTTACACCCAAACCCATCCATCCGATTGCCAGATGGTGTAGCGGGACTCCTCACGCCATTCAACCATTCGCAATTGATCCAGAGTCCAATGTTGTCGCTCTTTGTAGCATCGCAATCTCCTCGCTGCGTTGCTGGTGCTTATGTGAGGTTCACTGCGTTGCTGGTGCAAGCTCTTTTCTTTGAGACATTCTTACAGCATTCATGCAAGCATCATCTCATAATAGCATACTCTCTGTTATGTAGTGCTGGGAAGAATTCCAACAGTGAAATTGCAAAGGAATGCCTCATTTTCATTCAAATCAGGGTTGTCCCATGACTTTTGATAGGGTAGTGTATTTTCGAATGAAAAAAATTTCAATTGGATGATCTGGATGAGTGGCGAAATTATTGGCAAGATCTGAGAAAGGAAGAATGAACTAGTGGTGGTTTATTCATGGTTTGGGCTGCTTTTGGCTTTAATGGTCTGACAAATGTTGCGATTATGAATGTATGCCAGGATTCAGAGAAGTAAATGGAGAAAGGCCTTGTGAGGATTTATACACACCAAACCTCAGATGTTTAAATAATTGATGAAAATAGGAAAGAAAATTGTCAGCATGGTGAGCTGAAGTTCCTGGTTCAAATCCAGGCTGCGGTATTTTCCTTCCTATTTTCATCGATTATTCAGAGAAGTATCAACAAGTACTTAGTGTTCATCTGATGCCACCTGGAAAGAAAATTAATAAGCAGCAAGCAATGGATATTTCACCAGGACAATGCATCAATCTACATCCCAAATCAACAAAAGAATGGTTTGCTCAGCATTAAGTGAAAGTTCTTAATGGCCAGCCCGTAGTCCTGATTTGAAGCCAGTGAAAACGTTTGGCAATTCTAGCTCGAAAGGTTTACGCCAAGGGAAAACAGTTTACTAACAAGGGAAGTACACGAAGTAGTCGACTGCACTTTTTTTTTTTTTTTTTGCACAGTGCCGGTAGCGTTCCGGAAGTGAAAAGTTCTAAAAACGTGGCTGTAAGAGGGGGACATAATCATTAACGGCGGTCGCCAAAGAATTGCAGTTATAGCACTGTTATCAAGCACAAAACCTTAATTTTGCTGTACAATTATTCGTCTCAAAATAATTTATAAGATGAGGTAAGCATCCATTAAAGTTATAAAACGCCACGATACATGCCCCTCACCAACGCAACTTATCACTCGACATTTCACATGATGCCAGCCACGGAAAACTTAAGAAGATTACCGAATTAATAAATAAAATGAAATAATAAATTAAGGAAATGGTTATTAATTACTATATACATTTTTTACTGGGAGGTAATCAGCTAATTTTAATAATCTCTTTTTAAAAAACTAAGTTTGTTTAGGAACTTGAGAATCCATTCAATTTCATCTGCTGTCTACTGCCATTGCTTTCATGTGAAGTGGATTCGTGATTATTGCTGAGTAGTGGAAGAAAGAAGTTCCGTCAAGCGCATTAATACACACCCACTGCTTTAACTATGGCTTTAACAATGGAGTCTTTGTAGGGCTATATGTGCTCAATTTTTTTCGTTTTTGTGGTTTATTTTAAAAGAAACAAAATTTCGCATTTTCTTATTTTTGCAAGCATCTATAGTAGCTTCAGATGAGTAACATATTTCAGTTTGGTGGGAATCCATGAGATACATGTAGTTCCCTTGTAAGTGTGAAGATTTGAATGTTACAAATTATTTTTGAATGTTGGGAAGAAATTGGGAAAGAAACATGTGAAAAACTTGTGCTATCAATGCCAGGATGCATTTTTCAGGTTATTACAAAAAAATGGATACTCAATTTATTTATTTATTTATTTATTTATTTATTTATTTATTTAAGAATAAAGGGTTAGAATATACATCAAAGTACAACAGAGATCCGAATGGTCCATATGGACCGACATGTTAGATCTCTGAAGACTCATAAAGATACTAAGAAACAAAAAAATGTGTTAGTACAATCTTAATGAGCAAAAAAAAACAAAAACATACAGATGGATCGACTGGGCAGATGACAAACAAAAATACTACAGATAATCAGTGGCCCCAAAGTAAATCTGGATGTTTCTTCCACGCAGAGTGGTAATCAATTTAATTGACATGCTTATCAATATATTTTGTGAAATTGTTTATTTTCCATACTTATGTCACAGGTTATCGTCATAATTCGTACCTACAGAACAAAAAAAAAGTTTTTAGGAAAAAAATTATATACAGGGTGTTTGTGAATTCCATTGCCAGACTTGGAGAAGTGGTAGGGAAGGTCAAACCTAACAACTATTCTCATAAAACAAGTAAAGATCGTGACTAACCCCTGTGAATGCTGCACTGCATGGCATCCGCAGAGCTGCATGCAAAGCAAGAAATTAGCAACGAAAGCAATAATTGGTGAATCATGACATGCAGCTCCGAGCAATTTAACATTTAGCTACGTTAACATCATTTTTCCTGTGTGTGCATGCACCCATGTAGGCAAAAGGATTGTCGCGATTGCTGGTTTTATGTGGTTTTCACTGGCTCACTTGGATTGCTTGACAAAAAAAAAAATATGAGTAGTTTTATGTAAAATTGCTTTGTTTTAATTTATTTATAATTCTTCCAAGCTCCTATGCAGTTGGATGTGCAACTAGAAAAATAGTTATGTATTGGAGTGGCTTTTTATGACATTCCCAAAAGCCACTCATTTGAAAAGAATCGAAGAATATTATGATTGCAAGCTTTCAGTAAGAAGGATTGAACCCCCCAAATGATTGAAAATACAGTATCACCCGCTTATAGCGAAATTCAAGGGAACGGAGTTTCTTTTCGTTATATCCCGATTTTGTTATATCCGAATGTAATAAAAATGTACGTACAGTCATAGAATTAAAACTAAGCATAAAACTAGGCATAATCATTGTTTTAGTCAATTTTATTTAGGATGAAAAAATTCGATATGGTTTTCTGTTTCATAGTTTTTACATAACTTTTGTTTATAAATTTATGCAACTTAAAATAACTTTCAAAAATTTTGTTTGGCACATCACCGTAGATGGTTAAGTAATTTTTTCGATGATTGTATGGGCGGTTCTGGTTCATCGTCACTTTCTTGGCTCTCCTCTTCGCCATCTTGGATTCTCTGGCTCTGTTCCGCGATGGCGTGCTTCTAAAATCTTTAACTTTAACTCTACAGATAAAGAGTTTCGCTTTGGTTTAGCTATGTTGAACTCCTTGAAAAATTTTGCCTGAATGACTTGACAAAATCAACCAAGCCCATAAATGCTCATGGGCCTTGCAGTTAACCATATGATGGCACAATCATATGATTGGTTCAAGTGGTTCAAGTACAATCACGTGATCGTTCAACTAGCGTGGCGGCCGCGGTGGCGGGAATGTTTAACCAACCAATCACAATAAAGAAAAATCGCAGTTAGGAAAAAATGATACACGTGTCTACGCATTCGGTCTAGACCGACTTATAATAACAATTAGTGATATTTTCCGAATAAATTTCATCGATTTCCCTTCGCTGTAACCGGATTTCTTTCAAAAACATTTCTCAATAAACGTGTAAAAATGCATAGAAAATAGACTGACGGGGTTGGGACTGAATTTTTTTTTGCTATATGCGGGTGTTCGTTCTAACCGTGTTCGTTATAAGTGGGTAATACTGTATAACTAATTAAATTTTCTAACGAGACCGGAAATCAAAAGTGTCAGATCATCCCGCTTTTTACCGTCAGTGTTTGGACACAGAAACAAAAACGGTGCATCAGATAAGCAGTGCATTGATCGTTATTAGCATATTAGGCATCGATGAGACAGCTGTAGATATTGAGCCATACCACCCCCAGCCGATCTGTAGGATAGTTCTTCCAGCAATTTTCCGCAATTATACGGATCGTGCAAACTGTCTCCTTTACTCAGAGTGAGTTTATGAATATAAGCTTGTTTTTCTTTGTCCGGAAAACAATGAAGTTAGCCATGCTTTATTAGAAGCCAGGGAGTGAGCGGCCAATGTGTGTGGGATGTTTTGCCTATATGGATGCACGTGCACCTAAGCTGCCATCATGAGAATTTTTCCTCTATACTTCTCTATATATAAGTAGATTTATATATAAATTAGCTTCTTTCAAAAAAAAAAAAAAAAGCTAACGTATTTTAGAAACCTAAATTTAATAAATAACGATATGGAGGTTTAATTTATTTTGTTTTTAGTAAATGGCAGTGTGACCAAACAACTAATCTTAATTCAAAATGGAGTAATTTTGCACAGTAGTAAAGTTGAACAGAATCACATGAAGGTTATCCACAATGTTGCCACCCAGAAAATCCCAGATGCTCTCCTTTTATTATTTTGAGTATTACCAAGCAAGGAGTCAAACCCGGACAGAAGGCATCACTGGTTATCCAGAAATAAGTTCCAACGGAATGTTAGAAAAAAACAAGAAAACATTAGCAAAGATGCTTGCTGGTATTTGAAGAACACATCTTATGGTACGTTTCTATGTATTTCTGTCATTGTTGAGACGCTTTCGTAGCATTGCACCAGGTTTTATTCCCTTGTCATAGAAAGGTGGCACCTGTGATACAAACCACATACCAGCATGAAACTAGGGAATCCTCTGAGAAAGCAATTTCATGGTGAATTGTCTGTTCTCTCTCACCTCTTTTGCACGCACCAAATCATCCTTCACCAAAGATGGTCAGCCACAGCCAGCCACCCCATTCTTCATCATGCACATGTTCAGTCCTTCATTGAAAAGCTTCATCCATTTCTGTACCATTGAACCACTAGTCACTTGTTTGCCATAAACTTAAAAATTTGACAGTGGACTTCACTCGGTTATATGTTCTTCGTGTTCAGAAAACAAATTACAAAATGAATTTTACTTGTGGCGAGTGTCTTGATTTTCTGAGACATTGTAAACATTGTAGCCACAGATCAAACGAATAGCACAAAACTTTGAAAACAGCACCAGTAGAAAGGCAACAAACCACCACACGTGGTATATAAGCGATTAATTATGATTGCAGCACTACAGATGCAATATTAAAAAAAAAACAAAAAAAACTACCTTTCTAGGTAAATCATTTTTTAGATTTCCTCAAGATCCCTTTCATACCTGGGATGCTTGTAAAGTAAGAATGATCTATTAATGGTATAAACTAAAGCAACTTTAAAATATCGGTTATTTTTTCAGTCTTTACTGGTGGTCTCCCATCTGTATGTTCGTGATAAAGTTTTATTTCTCTTGATCTCCCTTATAATTCATGTTTTATTCCTCTTCTTCAGACATATTACCCCACTCGTATATCTGGTTTAAGCCTTGATGCCACCAAAGGGTTCCATATCCAATTTGCTTGTTGCTATTATAGTTGACTCTTGAATGCCGAATTTGATTTGTTCTCACAAACTTTTTGTTAACGAATAAACAGTTTGATTAGTTACTGAAGTCTAGAATGCCCTCTGGTTTCATCTAAACCAAATTAAATTTGCATATAGGGTAAATTTTCCAGTAGTTGATAGTGTACCAGTAATTGACACTATATCAGCGTTCTCCCCAGAAAATTTTTATGAGATGGGTGGAAAGATAAAAAACCGGGCTGACAAAAATTAATAACATATAATCCACGGTCAACAACTAGAACTCAAATACATGTATGTAATGACACTGGTAATTGACATAACTTGTCAATTATTGACAATTTCTGTGTTTAAAACAACAAATAAAAAATAGACACATGTGATATACAATGTAAGGTTTAATAAAGGAAACATGATGATTTTAAGTCTAACTTCTTAATTTCCGATAATTGACTTATCTCTGTCAATTATAGGAACTTGATTGTCAGTTTCTAGATCATCCATTTTGACATGAGTTGTTTAGACCCTATTCACCATTTGCTTTTGTTGGTCCTTAATCTTGTTACACACGATGAAACAGATAGCCTTTTTTTTTATAGGACAAAACTATTCTGTTTATTATGATAAGAAGCACTATTTTGGATGAATTTTGCAAGTAGAGGAGAAACGTCAGAAATCAAGATATTCCTTGAACAGTTTGATGGGCAATATATTTGGATGAAATTGCAGAAGTGGAAAATGTCTTCATTTTCTATGTATGGCCCTTTCACTCTACATAGAGAGGACCAATTTAATTTTAGCATTTCAAGGAGGGAAAAAAAAAAGATAATTGATATTTATATTCGCTAGATTCAGCTCCTATAGATGGCACCACAGTCGAGCCAAAATGGCTGGCCAAACTGGGTATTTACATGCGATACTTAGTGATTAACATTGCTTGGAATGACTCGAAATGTATCACATTCCGTTATTTTAAGCTATTTAGGATAAGGAGAAGAAATTTTAAAGGCCAAACATATCATCTGCTGTAAATTCACGGAAAGAAAGAAGAAAAAATGAAATTTTTCGCCATGTGTTTTCAAACAAGTGGAATAACTCTTCCGTCTCATAATGTTTAATGTGGGACATGATCCCTTTTTCAAACGTTTCATCTTACAGCTGTTCATGTAATCTAAAATCATAAATTATAATAACATATTAATGCTAATAATGTTATATCTTAATGTAGGAGTGCAAATAAGGTTTGAACTTGCACTTGCCCACTCTTAAATTTACTCCCAGAAAAGGTAGTGGAAAGATAAATAATACTCGGACAGGCACAGTTAAAAGCAAATAAAATACGCAGTATTGTACAAATTTTCGTGAATTCAGCTAGGTGGTCATCGAAACCAGCCAGGCAGTGCGCCCCTTCAAAAGGGCCTGGCGAGAACCCTGTACTCATCAACAAATTAAAATTTTGTTAAAAATCTACATGCGTGTTAAAAATTCACTCGCCCCGGGCAAGTGGCTAATAGTTATTTGCACCCCAGTTTTAATAATAATAATAATAATAATAATACTTACGGTGTAAGAAAAAAACAATAAAATGCAAAATGCCATCCGCACACGATCATGTGCTTGCTAACATCTTTGCCAATTTGCAGATTAATAATCCACTGGTCTCGCAGGTTTTTCACTTTTGGAAAGTAATGAAAGCTTGCGCCATCACTTGCCTTCGAATTACATTGTAGGACACAATAAAATATTTTTGAATTTGACATTTTAAACGAAATACGTATGAAAGAGAGATCGTGCACATGAGAGTCAAATTTCAACCCTGTTTGGTTAGTTCTCATTCGTGTCGCAAGGTGGCGAGACGATAGCTGCATCTAGCGAATTAACCTAAGTTTAAAAAGAGCACATTAGTTAATGTTAAAACTTTACACATTTGCTGAAAAAGGTTTGATTTTTATCAGGTCATTAGAAGAAACTTTTAAAATGTCAATTGTTTTTTTGTAAAAATATATATTAAAAATGTGTAATTAAAATGTTGTCAATTACTGGTGAAAGTGTTTGTTAACTTCTAATACACTAAATGGGTGAACTATGCATTAGTTAGGAAAAAAATTAATAACTTTTAAAGATAAATACGAGGGTTGGGGCAAAAGTCATGGCAACTATTTTTTTTCTTGAAGATACCAGTGCGGTTGGAAAATGTGACAAAATATACAGACGAAAGGACAAGGTGTTAACTGCATGTGTGGACAATGAATAGCACTGAAATATCGTAACACAATAATTTATTACGGTATTATACAGGGCAATATGGCCTTCACGTTTGCTCATCACTGGTTGACACACGTCCTTGCTGAAACTTTCCTACCCACCGTGCTACTGTACGGTATGGTAGGGCATTATTCCCAAGGGCTTCCACTAATTCACTGTGACATTCCATCGCATTTCTCCTCGGAGAACGGCTATTTTGATGTAAGCGCCCCATACCGTGCTGCGTTAACTGTGGTGCCTTTTTCAAGAAAGTCCAGTAAAATTGGGCCTTTGCGATCAAAAAACGCGGTCAACATCACCTTCCCCATGCCGTTTGAGATTGCTTTTGATTTTTTCGGGGGTTTTGTTGTTTGGACGAAGCGAGTGATTGGGTTACTTCCATCTCGCACAACACTCACCAACTGACTGATTTCACAGCCCTCGCTGCGCTACTACCAGCTATCACAGAGCCATCTGTTGTTCTGCATACACACTATGCATGCAGAACTTCCACACGACACATATACGTTTGTGATCCGTTCACGTATCTACAAGAAAAAAAATAGTTGCCATGACTTATGCCCCAACCCTCGTATATAACAAGAAATTAATCCCCCCCCCC
>JAHWFO010063763.1:349183-375592 GCA_023313115.1 Rhysida immarginata
ATTTATTTTTACCCCTTTATCTCCACTTTTAACCCTCCAATTTTTTTTTTTTAATCAAAAAATTGATTTTCTTGAATGTTATTTAGAAAATATAAGAGAGCTATGTCTTCCTTACTTTCTTATAATTTCCGATCAAATGATATACAGTACCACAAACCATGTGTTGCATAGTTATAAATACCAAGTGACTGCCAACTCCACAACTCTGGCCTCAGTGGGACAATTTGGCTAAATTTCATAATAATGTAGATCTTACTTACAGTTAGAGGAATTTGCATAGCGAATTTCACTCCTTTACATATCTAAATACCACATAGATTACTTGGGATCCTTTAACTCCCGCCCTATTAACTCCGACCCCAATGGGCCAATTAAAACCAAACTAAATACTGAAATAGAACATGGCAAGATAAGCTAATTTCCGAATTTCAACCTTCTACGTCAGAAAATGTAGAAAATATGAAGGGGACGAACAGACAGACTGACATTGTGAAACCAATAAGTGCTCCGATACTTAATAATTGTTTAGAGATTGTCACGTTCTGCATTATATTTACAATTTACTGGGTATTTTGTTTATCTATTCAAGGGTATCAAGTGAAGATTGTGCCCTCACAAATCCATCTCATCAGCTATGTTGCCATGATAATTAAATGAAACTTATCACTATAATGTAAAATAAACAAATTAAAAAATGGAATTGAAATTTAAATAAAATTAAGTTGAAGAAGTTATCTGGAGCTCAAAACAAAGATTGAGGTTTAGGGGAAAATATCTTCGCATTGAATGATGGGTATAGCTGCCATTTTTTGAGGGCAAGAGGAAGGCAATCCTATACTGCTACTCATCGAAGTGCCCCATTTTTGCCCAACTTGTTATTGTATAACGATGGTAACGAGTTGTTGCGTGTTTGGATGTATTGTATAACAATGGGATAAGTTCAGAGCCATGGCAGCCATGGGTCTCGATGCCCTCAAAAGATGGTGGATATTCAATGTTTATGTTTTGATATTTCTCCCTATTGGAATCTAATGCTAGCTATAAATGAACCTTGTAAGAGAAATTTGTGTTTTATCCCCTAGGGTTCGCTTTATGACCAAAAATCAACAAGTCAGTTTGACTCCTTAGCTTGAAAACTACGAGTCAAATTTTAGATTTTTTAACTTCCATAATTTTACATGCGTCAGCAATCTCTATAGTTAATTAGAAATTTAAACAAGACACATGTAGCAAAATGAAGCGAGCTTAAAATGTGGTGAGAATTGTATGGCTGAAGTGAGGTTAAAATTTTGACTCGCTGGTCAAAAAAACCACGAGGCAAATTTTAACGAAAATGCCCTTTTAACACATAAATTGCAAGCAAGTGTGAACCCTGATCACCTGAAACATGCTTATTTTTCTAACCAAATACTGGTACAAACAAAGAACAATAAAGTTTTTGCTTCGTCCTGCAGAGGAGCGGCCATATTATACAGTGCTTTTACCCCCACTATGCATCAAGCTTTGTTGAAGAATCTTCAGAAGTCATGAGGTCTTCTTTTTTTTATACTGTTATTTTTCTGGGCAGCACATTAGGCAGGTTTTGTTTGTTTCTTTTTTTATTTATTTATTTTTTATAATAAAGAAATATAGGGAACGAAAGTAAGCACATTATTTTGAGGATACCTTGTGTATGATTCATTATAATGTTTTTAAGAATAATAGTTTATGAAAATTTCTGAATTGATCTCATTTTTATCTAATATTTAAATTATTTTCAGTTAATTCAATGTGAAGAATGCCACAATTTGTTTCTCTCTGTCGATGATATGGCACTACATGCTTGCTGTACAAAAAGTAATAATAGTGTGTCAAATGCCGAGAATGAAAATAAAGATACTAATGATTCTTCTGAGAATGCTGACGAGATACCAAGTTCTGTGCGTAAGTTATGCCTTAATGAAATCCTTAATACTAAAAATAAACAACTCTTTTATTCTCAACAAAAAAGGTTGTATATATTCAATCTTTTATTGTTGTGGCTAAAGAGTTGTTTATTTTTAGTATTAAGGATTTCATTGTCTATCCACACAAGTCTTTTTATTTATTCCCTTATGCATTAATATCTGTCTATATTATAAAAGTAAAACGAGCCTTTCTATAACCTGGTTCCTGCACAAATTGCCACCAAATGGCATTAACAATAACTCACAGAATCTAACACAATTGCCAACGCTTTTTACAGTGGTGGAAAAGTGCCACTTCACCAAATATTTTAGAGCAAATTAAGTTAATTGTACCTTCAGGTCGTAAATAGTTAGTCTATAAAGAAGTTCAGTTATGAGACGAAACTAGAAATAAGTTATTTCACAGAGGGTTGTTAGGGATCTATGGTTACAAGTTACAGAGGGCCAAAAAGATGGAAACTCCTTTCGCCACCATCGAGTGTGTTCAATCTGGTAGCCATGCATCGCAGTTTCCACTGCAGGAGGCTGGAACACCAAACACCAAGCTCAATTCGTAACCACTCCTGTTGACATGTTTTCCAAAGACCGTCCACTTTTCACTGTCAACTTTCTGAGGGCCCATTTAAGTAGACCAAAGCCACACAAATCCATAGGCGATGTGTCTGGCAACTTGACTGGTATATCGCTTAAAGCAATGGAGCAGATTTCGGTATCTTCTTGCATGCATTCCAAGAACAGGCGAGTTGACGTGGCGGTGGCACTCGATGCCTTGTCTTGGTGCAGCCATACCTTGTACCTCTGTACCATAAACTGGGGATGTCATGGGTAAATATTGGGGTTAGAAAGTTAGTTGTCTTTGGCCTTTAATTCAACTCTGTGTAAAGTTTACTTGCCATTGTAGCTATATCTCACCACATTCATGAAAACTTTTGAAAATATTTCCTTTCATTCACAGTCTTTAGAACCCCTTGGGTAGTAAAAAATAGTTCAGCTCGTGTTGCACTCGCTTAAATAAACACGCCTCATCTTGTGTAACCACGTATTTCCATTTTTTTATCTGCTAGGTATCATTCATACAGCTTACAACAGTTGCTCCGTCGCTTTTGAACATGATGTGGCAACAACTTATGAATGTGGCTCTTGCATCACTTCTCCAGTTGTAAATCATGGTTGATAATTGTGTTTACCATTAACACAGATGTCCATACCTTCTTGCAATGCCCCATTGTGTTGGTGGGTTACATCCGGTTATGAGAGCCCAACATTTTCAGACATCAGGAGTACGGCTAGTAGATGGTCTTGATTTGGCCTGCTTTTTACCTTTAGGAATGGCACATCCTTCTGGTTTTGCCAATGTTATTTTAGTGCACTTGATATCCCTTTCTTGGAAACTACGAATGCTTTCATAAGAGCTGAACTTGATGTCAGAAAGTTATGTAGCCCTCCCAATTTTCATACATCGGTTTTCGGTGACATAATTCCATGTTTTTAGCTTGCTGTTTGAATACTAACTATTTTAATACCTGCCCTAATAGTATCCACATGATAGCTCAGGTGAAATGAACAAGTGCATCAAATTGGAATATGGTAATTATTACCATAGATCCACAATAAACCTCTGTAGTAAACAGACTGTTATCAATAAAAGTGTCACTGTCACCATCTTGCAGTTAAAATGTAAAGCCCATGCTCAAGATCATAGTCAATAAGTGAAGCCTTAAGAGTTTTGATTGAAAGCAGTTGACTATAAATAAATGTCTAATTATTAATTATAGTGCCCGGCACGAAAGAAAAAGGAAACTGGCACATGTGTAAATGAAAAAAAACTCGTTCAACCAATCAGAAATGGATTGGAAACGGGATATTATTAATTCCTGGCATCAGTAGTAAGTAATGCTCCAATTCCTGCCCGTTTCTGATTGGTAGAATGAGTTTTTTTTTTTCATTTACACATGCGCCAGTTTCCTTTTTCTTTCGTACTGGGCACTATGATGTTGATAAAAATTTTAAATTTAATTTAATTTGATTCATAAATAGTATAGATTCCTTCCTTTAATCACATATTCTAATTTCACATGTTAATGCTTATTTATGTTCAATTTCAGCCAAAATGGAATGGTCTGAATCGCAAATAAAGGAATTGTTTGCTGCATTTACAAAACATCAAGAAAAGTTTTTCAGTGGCCAATTTAAGACAAAAGATTTCTGGGAATTTATAGGAGAAGAACTTGTAAAAAAAGGAATATCTGTAAGCTTAATTCCTCATTTTTGGTCAGTTATAGAAAAATAGCAACTTAAGCATGGTTCCCATAAGAATAAAAACCTACAGCCCCCACCACCCATTCTCTCTCTGTCTCATTGATGAGGAATGAACAAACTGTGTGAAGTGTAAAATATCAAATTACAAGGGATGGCACTTGGTTAGTAGACTTTTGCTGTTTCATCTTTTTTAGTTTCTGCCATGTCAGACACCCCCACGAGCAGAAAGTAAAACATAAAGCAGAAAAAATACACTCTATTGTTTTTTGTTTGTGAGAACCACGCTTTACTTTAGAATTTTTTTCATTGGTTAACAGTATATGTATTATTCTTTGCATTTAACATTGTAGTCAGCAAAGCAATAAATTAGTTGATCAATGACATGATCAATTACACCTCCTTTTTAAATTTAGTCCTCTCTAAATATGAAAAAAAATATGAGTTTTGAAGTATGAGGTCTGTTCAAAAAATAACCGAAATTTTTTTTTTAATATACAGCTTATTGGCTTTGTCTCCTTCAAAGTACTCCCGTCCTCTTTCACACAAACTTTTTCCAGCACTGTTCCCACTTTACCATGTACTCCTCTCCAATTGAAATTTTAACTGCTGTTCATTATTTCATTATAAAAATGCATTCATTTTAAAAAATAAAAAATATAGCTTCTTATCCTTCAATGACAAGTTTTTTTTTAATGTCATCAATGGAGTCGAAATGGCGTCCTTTCAGCACTGATTTTAATTTTGGAAACAAGAAAAAATCTCAGGGAGCTAAGTCTGGAAAGTAGGGAGGCTGGGGGAGGACAGTCATCTGATTTCTGGTACAAAACTGGCGAATTAACAAGGCTGAGTGACAGGCACATTGTCATGATGAAGGAACCACGAGTTGTCTTGCCACAACAGCAATCTCTTTTTTACGATTCCGTGAATGTTTTCCCCAGTTTCATGCAAAATTTCACGTTGCATCATTGGCCTTGTAAATCGGACATTGCAAAAATCACCACAAGCACTGAAACATGTTGCATTCAAATGGCAGTAACTCGGAAACTAAACAACATGTAAAAACTTTAAATAGTCCATTAGGCGGAAGGATATGACAATTCCAGTGTTACCAACTGCTTGTCGCTACGACGATCCATTGCCGCGTAATTTAAAAAGTTCAGTTATTTTTTGAACGGACTTCGTACATGTGTAAGTCACTTAGCATTTCATCACATATACAAGGTGTTTCAAACTTTAAGGTCAAAATTCTACAGATGGAAGAGGACTATAAACTGAGTATTTGAGACAGGAAATCAATAGTCAGAAATGCATGTTTCAGGCACCACAAGTTCTTGAATGTGTGAGGAACATTTTATGTAAGCTACTTTCTTCTTCAGACCAAACAATTTTTTTTTTTTTATTCATAAACAGCTTGTTGCTCAGAGGAAGTCTTCAAATTGGCGACCAGCAGTATCAATACAATTGCACATTAAATTTGCTACACTCTTATAAATGACCCTATTGCCTATTGCACAAGGATACAGGCCTGGCAAGCAGTATCGCATCAGATTCTACTGGGATTTCATACACAAATGAATTGATGTGCCCCCTTAAGAAAGAAAATTCAGAGGAATGAGAACCAGCAATCACGCTACCATGACATATTCAGGGTATCAGAGCAGGTGCTTGTGGATTCTTTTACAAGCTAGTGGCCCAAATATCGACTCAGCTGACTGTATGCAGAATATAATATCCATTTCTGAGAATTGGTTCTTTACCTCAAAATACCCTGTTTACCACTCTGTTTATCATCTATAGAATTTTGACCCTAAAGATTTGCGATATCTTGTATGTCCATGCTCTGAGTCTATGCACTGGAAAGAAAAATCATACCGGGTGTTTCAAAAATGACCGGTATATTTGAAAAATCAATAAAAACTAAACGGGCAGCGATAGAAATACACCATGTGTTGCAATATGCTTGGAACAACAGTAAATTTTCAGGCAGACAAACTTTCGAAATTACAAACGGTGTATTTCTATTGCTGCCCGTTTAGTTTTTATTGATTTTTCAAATATACCGGTTATTTTTGAAACTCCCGGTATTTGCTGAGGACAATTTAACACAAAAACTTTAATTTAATTTTTTTTTCTCCAAATGTCATTTGTTGATAAAAATATAATATAGATCAATTGAAAGTTTTAACCAGTGTTCATTATTTCATTATAAAAATGCATTTTAAAAACTAAAAACATAGCTTCTGCATCCCCCTCTTGCTGGAATTTATTTACTTGATGTGATAAAGTTGAAGCTTGATGTTTTCTATTACCTCTCTTCCTTTTTCTCATTTGTAATGAAAAGTCGATCATCACTTTTGCTTCTAGACCCACAGAATGATTTAAACATTGATTTAAAGTAGACATTGAGATAGGTAATATGAATGTTATGAAACTCTATGGCCTGTTTTGACTGGATACAAAGGGAGAAAATGGGGACTAATTGAAACTGTGAAAACTGAATTGAATCCTTCTGCCAGAATGTGTGCTCTCATTCCATTCATTAGTATGTAGTTCTTTTAACAAAATTTAAGCAAGAAATTACGTTTAATTGAAATTGAGTATTCCATTCAAATTAAGGCATCTCTTGATGCTCAAAAAACTTCATGCTAAATTCTAGTGGTTACCATGGAGGAATAAGATTGAATTCACAAAGCCTTCACTATGTCCTCGTGCCATTTTCACAATAACAATTCCTCTTATATAGAATTATATTCCTGAAAATGCAAAAATGACATGGTCCTTGCATTGTAAATAGCTATGATATTCAAATATAATAATGATATTGGAATATGTTTAAAATAAAAAAAATAAATAAATAACTGGTCCCAGGCAGATAATTAAATACTAACTTTGGTGATTTATTTACAAATGAATAATCTTGAATATTAGACGTGAATGAATATTTACAGATGTAAAAGGGAGGCATCAATAAGTATGCATTTTAAAATTCTAATTTAAATATTAATTACTGGTGGAATAGCTTAGAAACTTTAATAGAATTAAACAGAATACATATCAGTCCAGTCAATTAATTAGAAGCATCGTAATTCGGAAGTTAGCATCAGTGCTATTATAGTAAAGTTAAGTGGCCACAATGGCGGTCAGGAAATACAAGAAAGGGTACTTAGCAGATGCCGTAGCAGTCTCAGTCCTAAATGCATAGTCGAAAGTGAAGACGCAGGAATCCTGATGAGAGCGAAAGTCGAAGGCTAAACCAGGCTGCAAAAACAGCCCTTTATCACACCTCATTTATGCTGCGGAGCTGCTCTGACAGGCATCCAAAATTCTGATTGATCGAGACCAATTTTGGCCATGTCATTGTCTAAGAAAGTTTGGTGCCCTCTGATGGCGGTATCAGGAACTAGCTCAATTTAATGATGACAACGATAACACATGAGGCCAGTGTTCTCTTAAACACGTGGCCGACTAAACAAACAACTTTCCATTCACGATAGAAAAAGAAGAAAGTTACATAGCGCTGCTTTGCTCTCATGTGTCCCCAAATTGCGGTTGGCTATATCGCCTCGATGTTGGCATCCAAAATCGCTCTCTATCATAATTCTCCTTTATGGTGTTTACGGGACACACATAATTATTATTGTTCGGATAAAGAAACTTCTGTGCTATCATTTACTTGTAAAATGTAGTCTATATTCCAGTCCACCTTTTAAGAATGGTTATAGAGTTTCAGTGGCAGATATCTTACAAGCAAGAATGTTTAAAATATCTTCATTACATATGGTATGTTAAAAAAATGCATATAAGGAGCATTATTAATTAAATAATTAGGGATTATAATTTGATATAAAGATATTTTTGGGAACCCATAAAAAGACTTCAATTGTCGAATAAAATAATATAACATTTTATCTTCATGAATATGAAATTAAAGATGATCATTATGCAAAATGTAAAAGTATTGGATCATATAACTGAGCATCATATAACCCAAACGTTATCTTCAATTGAAATATCTGTTTGCTGGACTTTATAAATGTCAAATTTTCCGTGTAACACAAAGTACAGGGTGTTTCTAAATTATCTTCCGTATTATCACATGTTTATTACTCAAAAACTATTACAGATTTGTAAGTGATTTTTTTTTTTATTCACAAAGAAAAACTTAAAAAGTTTCTTAGCCTCGCATGAGTTGATAATGAAACACACAGTTGCCACATGATACCATTGTTGGCGCGTTGTTCCATTTTTCGCGAGACGCAGTAAACAATGGTGAGCGTTCAAGAAAATGCTCAATGCGTGTTATGGCTTGCGGAATTTAAGTCAATGATTACAGTTCAGAGAATGTTCAAACCAAAGTTTAAAAAGGATCCTCCAAATCATAAGTCAATTAAGCTATTGCATGAAAAATTTTTAAACACAGGCAGCCTCTTACGCAAAAAGGGTGCTGGTGGACCTTCAGTGACACCACAGAGAGTAGAAAAGGTCAGGGAGGCGTTCGATCATAGCCCCCGTAAATCACTTCACCAAGCGGCTCGTCAACTGGATATGCCAATGACATCTGTGCATAAAATAGTGAAGCACCACCTTCATCTTACACCCTACAAAATCCAGATGATGCATGAACTGAAGCCAGATGACCGACTGAAGAGCAGGAATATTGCTGAGGATATGCTCCAAAAAATAGACAATGATCTTACCCTCCTTGAGGATATTTTTACCATTCTTATATTAACTCGCTCTTGGGTCTTGTGAGATGGTACAGAACCTTTCAGTCGAATTTTGAAGCACTTACGCTTTTCCAATCGCTCTTAAATTTTACATACAGGTTTGCTCCTGATGACAATACATTTTAGCAATTTTTTCTTTCCCTTTTTGCCCCCCCCCCCAAAAAAAAAAAAAAAAAAATTTAAATAGATTAATTTTCCGTGCATGTCTATGGAGTTTTGTTTGCGTGGAGCAGTTTGTGACGTCAGAATTTGTTTTGCCAATAAGACTGTTTCTTCTAAGTGATAAAAATTAACAGTAAGGGTGGTAAAAAATGGTTCATTTTTCTCTTTACTTACGTTCTCTGATGAGGCAACATTCCATACTTCCAGAGCAGTAAACCGACACAACTGCCGCATTTGGGACTCACAAAACCCCCACGTTCTAAGGGAGCATATACACGACAGCCCAAAGGTTAATGTTTGGTGCGGTTTAATGCATGACCGAGTAATTAGACCTTTCTTTTTTGCTGAAGACACCATTACCAATGCAACCTACCTAGATTTGCTGGAGAACTACCTGATTCCACAGGTGGAAGAATTGCAGCCCAACATAGTCTACCAACAAGATGGAGCACCTCCTCACTGCAGCCTACAAGTTAGACAGTGCCTTGATATGAATTTTCCAGGACGATGGATTGGAAGGGATGGGCCAATTCCTTGGCCCCCTCGCTAAACTGATGCGAACCCTCTGGATTTTTTCTTCTCGGAATATGTGAAAGACAGAGTGTATAAGATCAACGTTGATGACATTGAAACTTTCAAGAATAGAATAATTGAAACAAGCGCTGAAATCGTCCCCGAAATGCTAGCCCGAACATGGGAGAAAATCGAGTTTCGCTTTGACGTCCTTCATGCCATAAATGGGGGCACATTGAAATATATTAAGGCATGCTAAAAAGCTTTTTGAGATTTTCTTTGTGAATAAAAAAAAAATCACGTTAAAATCTGTAATAATTTTTGAGTAATAAACATGTAAAATACGGGAGGTAATTTAGAAATGCCCTGTATTTCTCTCAGGAGAATCGTTTCACTGCTGCAACAAATTACAGTCGACTCGCATTATAACGAAATCAGTTATAACAAAAATTACTGAAATAACGAGATTTCTACAATTATTTTAAAATGTAGGATGAAAGAGTTTGAAAAGATTACGCAAGAAATCTTAATTGTAGTGTAGCATGAGACCGAGACCATATGGTGGAGGCATATTCTAATATTGATCTTACTAAAACATCAAAAAGAAATACAGAAAAGTTAATACTACTTAGAAAATTTCTAATGATAAAATGTGTAGTTTGGTAAGCTTTAGTTGTAATAAAATTATTATAGTCACTTTAGTTCTTATATCTTTAGCATTTGAATTTCTTTGTAGAAGAGTGTTGTTTAAAGTATAATCATAAACATGAACATTTCTTTTAAGTGAATAAGTAATATAGTGACCTTGTTTATTGAAACCATTCTGGTTTAGTGGAACTATTATAGTTCATTTGAACTTTTAATGCTAAATATGGCATGTAATAAATTAAATGACTTGAAATGAGGTGTCATGAATGATTATAACTGACATTTTATTTTCAGTACATGTATTACAAATAACAGTAGCAGTATATACTAAAACACTAAAAAGCAAGATTAAATTCTAGTTATTTAAAATAAATTAAAATGATTTCAAGGTTGCATAAAATTGTGTGATGGGTCAAGTTATGTGGCTTGGCTTGAATAAGTATAAGAATGCAGAAATACTGCAAAGCTTTTTAGTAAAACATATATGTTTACATCATCTCTCTATTCATTTCTCATAAACGCTCCTGTCAGATCATTGACTAGTAGCGTCAGATGGCTTAGAATTATTAACACAGTTCTCTCCCAGTGAGTCAACGATCCAGTTGTTTTGGTATTAGTTTATACAAGGTGATTATAATTAAAGTTACAATTTCAAAAATCGATAATTTGAAAACTACTCGTCAGAATGACCTGGTATTTTAGCAGAACAATCGTGAAGCAATGGAAATTTTGTTTGGCGAAGGAAAAAAAATAGTTCCAAAATCTGCCGATAGATGGAAAAACCAAAAATGATTTGTGAAACACAGGAATGTTGTTAGCCAAAAGGAAACAATAGAGTTCAGGGGTTTACGAAAAGTTTATTAGGGAAAAGACAAGAATACGTGTTTACAGCGACAACAGTGATAATGCCTAAAAAACAGGGCTTCATGGAACAAACATCTTGCTGATGATTAAGGCAGAAGTTGTTCGATATGCCCTCCACCTTGTTATGCTACTAATTGGAAGCGCAAAATGGCATGCTTCACAACAGATCAGAGGATATCTGTACTGACGCACTGGATCTGGTGTGTGATGCTTGCCTTCAAGTCTGCTAGATTCTCAATCTGCCTGCTGTAAACAACATTCTTCAGGTACCCCCAAAGTCAGAGTCATGATGAAGCAGTCAAGCAAAGAGCTGGTGCCCTGCATTTTTATGGCAGCTATGTCTGCGGTGTGGATGTCACTTATTAGTACATGTAATTTGCATATCTCCAGACAATGTGAACCCTGCCAGTGCTATCTATCAGCAGATTTTGGAACTATTTTTTTCCTTTGCCAAACAAAATCCCATTGCCTCACGATTGTTCTGCTAAAATATCAGGTCATTCTGCAAGTAGTTTTCAAATTATCGATTTTTGAAATCTTAACTTTAATTATAATCACCCTGATTGACTGATCAGTCAATTATAATAATTGACTGATCATCTCAATCAGTTGAACAGTTAGTTTTTCTACGATAAAATCTACAATAGAATTTGTTCACTTATGTTCGATTACTGGATATTACATCACCGTTTAGTCTCAACATTCAAATTTCAACTAAGATCTAGAAATTCAAAGGTGGAAAATGTATTTTCTTACATTAAAAAATTGACTTTCACATATAACGAAATATCGGTTATAACAAACTTTTTATGGATTCTGGTGAACTTCATTATAATGTGAGTCGACTGTATTTTGTTTCTTATCCTGAGAGTTTTTGATTCAATCCTTATAACGGTGTTATTTGAAGGTCAATGCATTCAACTTACAAGGAAATACATAACATGTATCTCATAAATCCACACCAAATTGAAATACGTTATTCATGTCAAGCTACTTTTGATGCTTGCAAAATAAGAAAATGCAAAATTTTGTTTCTTTCAAAACAAACTGCAAAAATGAAAAAATTGAGTACACATACCCCTACAAAGACTCCATTGTTACAGCCATAGTTAAAGCAATGTGTGTGCATTAATGTGCTTGATGGAACATCTTTCTTCCACTACTCAGCAATAAGCATGAATCCACTTCACATGAAAGCAATGAAAGTAGCAGCAGACGACAATTGAAAGGATTCTCAAGTTTCTAAACAAACTTAGCTTTTTAAAAATAGATTATTAAAATTAGCCAATTAACTTCCAGTAAAAAATGTGCATAGTAATTAATAACCGTTTCTTTAATTTATTATTTCATTTTATTAATTAATTCGGTAATCTTCGTAAATTTTCTGGAGCTGACGTCATGTAAAACTACTGCAAGGCTGTCGAGTGATACATTACGTTGGTGAGGGGGTATGTATTGTGGTGCTTTATAATTTTAAATAAAAATGGCATTCACGGATGCTTACCTTATCTGATAAATTATTTCGAGACGAATAATTGTACAGTAAAATTAAGTTTTTGTGCTTAATATCACTGCTCTAACTGCAATTCTTTGCTTCTCCCCAACCAACTATGTTTTTTCACATCCGTTTCGAGGGAAGCGCTTCCAAGGTATGCTTGCATGCAAAAAAAAAAAGTGCAGCATCGCACACCTTCATGTATGTCCCATGTTAATGATATTGCTAACGATTCATAACTGATAAAGTTCATAATCATGTTGTAGCTCCAACGTCTACATCTATTCCATTTACACTGAAGTAGAATTGTGCTTCCAGGAAAATGATAATACTTCTCCTCAATCATAATTCATTTGTTTTCATTTAGTGCATTTAATGCGTATTGTATATTAAGATTCCTCAATTTAGCAAATTCCTCTAAAGGCTGGTTGTTAAAATGATTCTTACTTTCAGTTAGTTAACAATCTGTTAAGTCCTTTCACTGGGAAATGTTGCACCAACCCTAGCTGTTGTCTCTGTTACCTCACTGGATGTAATATGAATAACAATGGCTGTAATTGGTTCGTTTTGCTCCAACAACTTTCGGTCAACATGACTGATTGTTTTCATTTAGCTCTTTGAAACTTGGCTTATCCAAATAGCTGATCCAGTTAGCTTATACAGTTTTCTTATCCGAATAGCTTATCCATTTAGCGGTTTGATAATTATCAAATTTTAATTAGTTTATCCAGTTAAACTGCTACTTATCGTCCGGTTAAGCCCCAACCTTTGCTTGGTGCAATGCAGAAAATTTTAACCGGGACTTTAACAAATAGTTATTTTTAACTAACATTGGTGTAACCGGCTGTAAGGGGCATTAGATTCGACACCATAAGTACAGTTATAATGTGCATTAATATAGGTATTACTGTGAGGATTTGCTAAAGGTGTTTTACATAAAATGATTGCACAGCTCCAAACTACATTGCATCCTATCTTACAGAACATAACTAGGATATTAAGTGATGCAAATACTTATAATAATGAAAAAACTGATAGAAGCGAAAACATTTCATGGTTCCTACAATTTTGCTGTTGACACTTTTTACAGTATTTTATTTATTTTTCTTTCATACGTAGGGCTTTTATCAGTGGTTCCCAAACTTTTTTGATTCACGATGCCATAGCGTATCAGGTTTTTTTTTGCAGTGTCTAAAGTCCGAATATAATTGTGCATTTGATATACTTCTCAAAACCCAGTTGCGAACAGCCTGTCCATGAAGTAACAACTGGTCGTGTTCAGCTTGTCTAAAAACTGGAATGAAAATGGCAGACTAAATTCAATCCATTCATATCTTTGGCTACGTGTAGTGTAATTTACTGTAAGTATTCTACTATAATGCGATCCCGTTTTCAGAGGCCAAAAAACCAGTAAAAATTTTACCCTCTTGTATAATCCGATTCCCATTTTTTGATTCGTCGCTAACCCCTTAGAAAAATAAAATATGCAAGAATGTACATCAAAAAATCTCTATTTTTACAATTTGAAAAATGAATAACCTGGATGTATACAATTAAAAAACTTCAAAATCTGATTCATTATTGCCTGATTCTTCAAAAAGTTCCTTAATACAGTATAGATGGTGGTTTATTATAAAAGTTTATAATAAAAAAAAGTTTATTTAATTTTTAAGAAGACAAAAACGATGCAGTTATGGTAGATTACATGTACTTTTATTGTATGTTCATTTTTTGAAATTATTAAAGTACACATTATGTATTCATGCATTAAATACTATAATAAATATTCGTTTAAACTTTAGAAAACGTTTTTAGACAATTTCAGGAGACAGAACAGTGGCTGTTAAAAATTTTACTGAACGGAAATTTATTTCACTTTTCACCTTTATTGTTACAAATTTATTTAAAGTCATGCCTATATTGTTCAATTATTATCAATAAATGGCAACAAGAGAAATTATTATTATAATACTGTAAAAAAAATCGTGATCACAGTGTTTTTTTCGCCAATAACTGCCATCTTGCTTTTGAGAATTCACTTTTGCATTAGCTTTTGGGGACAAAAAATTGAGAAAAAAAAAGGGAATTAATGAGCTATATATCCTATATACTACATAATATACTTAATATGCCAGTATATTAAATATTATGTGCTAGTTTTCGTTTGAAATTCATCAAATCGAAGTTCGTTTGAAATCACCTCCCCCCTCCTCCAAATTAACTTTTGGTGATGGAAAAGTGGATGGGAAATTGAGAAAAAAAGCAAATTAATGCAATATATATTGTTTAAATTGTATGATATCATACATATGTACTGTAATGTACCAGTATATTAAATTTTTTATGCTAGTTTTCATTTGAAATTCATCAGGTCGAAGTTATCCCCCCCTTCCCCCGTTAGCTTTTGGCGACGTAAAAATGGACGGGAAATTGAGATAAAAAGCAAATTAATGTACCATATATATTGTATAATGCACTTTAATATACCAATATATTCAATGTTATACACTATTTTCGTTTGAAGTTCGTCAGACCCTCCCCCCTCCCCTGCTGTTGTAGCACTAATTTTTCCCTCTTGTATAATGTGATCCCACAAATTTAGGTGGTTTTTCAGGCAAAAATTTTCGTATTATAGTAGAATATTTACGGTAAGTTTTTCGGACAGCAATGACTTCTAATTACTTATCTATAAGTAAGAAGTGAACGAAGTTATTGCAGATGAGACCAGAGATGAAAAGAAGTAAGGAAATTGTGATAATTATAGAATTTCATTTGTAAATGTAGGTTCCGAACACGAATGATATACTTTAGTTTTGATCGATCATGACATGCTATCCAAGAAGTCAACACATGGATGCAACTGGTTGCGAATAAGTTTCTACCGTACCCACTTGACCTGTTGGCGACCAATCAGACTTTTTTAGCATGTCCTTAGTTAAAACATGAATAAAACTCTCATATCATTCGCAATTAATTTTTATAAAAAGTGTTAAAAACTACGTATTTTCACATTGGAATATTTCAGTGTCCCTGTAAGGCAGTCATAGCAACCTAGTGTTGCACCACTCTGTTTGGGAACCATTGGCTTATGTGAAACAAAAATTGCATATAATAAGATTTATTTTGTTACAGGTGACTGGAGAACAGTGTTATAACAAATGGAAGAGCATGTTGAAGTACTATAATAAAACCAAGTTCAAAACCAAGAAAGGGAGAATGCGTCGCATATGCCCATATTTTACAGAAATGGATGGAATTTTAAATAAAGCAAAAACTAAATATAATAATACGTCCTTAGATGGTGTACATGAGGTTGATTTAGTGGATCCTCCTGAAAAACCAGAAAGGAAGGTGCCCTTACCAGACTGCTCTTCTCCAAGTTTACAACCATCAAGCACAAATAAGCATTCTCAAAAAACACAGCAAACTCGTAAGCATAAACATTTTTCATTCTATTTAATGGACTACTTAAAAAAGCGAGAGGAAATAGAAAATAAAATTTTGGAAGAAGAGAGGAAAGCTGATGAAGAACGAAGAGAAAGGTTCAAAAGAGCTGAATACTTAGCAGAAAGAAAGATAATGCTTTTAGAGAGACTTGTCAAAGCATTTGAGTCATAATATGTATTAGGAATATTTTGATATCTTGGCAGGTTTAAATCTGTGCAAATATCTGTTGATTGTTTATTAAAGTTTATAATGTTAAACTTAATAATATAATTTATTTAACAAATAGTATTTGTCTATAGCATTAAAGTGTACTTTATTGACTGAGCAATTGCATTCGGACCGAATAAATTGATCTTTGTACATGTATTCGCTATGTGTTTATTGGTTTTCATATTAAAATACACAGAAAAATAAAACGTCACCCTTAAGCAAATATGCTTGAGTTTCATTAAGCTTTAAGATTTTGGTTATAAAATAACGTCTGCTTAAAAAAAAAGAAAATGGGCCCTAATTTGTGAATCGACCTAGATTTGGAACATCAATATATGCACCGTTTAAACTAAGAAAATCGTCAAGCTTATATCTGCTTCTAATTTAAAAAAGATGGTGTTTTTTAAGAATGGAAACTGAAAGGAAAAATGTTTACACACATGTACAATAATTTAGATATGCTTCAATGTATAATTTTTGGTATCTAATCTTGGTACAATTTAAGAAAATTGGCTGAATCTCCTATTTACAATGCTGATTATAAACATTAATCATAATTGCAGCATTATGTATAACATTTCTCACGTACATACTTGCATTTATGTTTATTTTCTAATTTTTTCCCAAATGGGTTTATTTAAACTTTGATTTTAGACGCATTCTAATTCCATTTAACCAATTTAAATAAAGATTTATGATTAATAATTACTCATAATTCAGCAAACAAATACACTCGCTCACCAAAAGTCATGGCACACCTACCTAATAACGTGTTGGGCCTCCTGTGGCCTGGATAACGGCGACCCGTCGTGGAAGAGTCTAGCAGTCCACGGAACACATACACAGGCACTGCAAGCCATGCCGTCTCCACTGCACTCCATAACGATGATGCATTTACCATTTGCATTGGTGACGACCTGACAGATCGTTCGATGATGTCCCACAAATGTTCAATAGGATTGCAATCTGGAGAACGTGGAGGCCAAATCATTGTCGTGAAGTCTGTAGCATGTTCCTCCAGCCACTGCCGTGTCACAAGGGTCGTGTGTGGAAGCACTTTTATCTTGCTGGAAGATGCCTTTGCCTGCGAGGTAAAAATAGTTCATGAAGGGCTGCAGGTGGTCCCCAAGCAGATTGACATAAGAAGTAGCACGCAGAGTGGATGTCAGATACATCAATGGACTCATTGTATGCCATGAGAAAACGCCCCAAAACAGTATGGAGACTCCACCTGCCTGAGTGGTCCTACCTGACAAGCGGGGTTCATGGCTTCATGTGGCCTGCGCCAGACATGGACATGACTATCAAGACCAGATACAACTGAAACCACTGTTCTTGCACCAACAATTGTCCCCCAATCAAATGCAAATAGCTCTCGGCCTACTGCCACTTCTGCAGCTAGTTTTGCTTACAATGATTGTGTGATATCAAGGAGTACTGTGCACCTGCATTCCGAGAATGGAACCAGCAGGATCCGTCTCAATACGAACAGGGAACCTGATTGGAGGGGTGTGCCATGACTTTTGGTGAGTGAGTGTACAGTCAAACCTCGTTATTACAAACTTGTTAATAGGAATTGTTCTCTAGTCCCGTTCCCATGAATGCTATGTATTTATTTATTTATTTATTTATTTATTTATTTATTTAACATTGACATAATAATAATGATAACAATAATATAAAAATAAATTGAATAACATATGGAATACTTAATCATCAAAGAGAATAAGTTAAATACAAAGGTTTATTGTATAAAAGAGTATTATTTATGAATAGCACTGTGCCCAAAAGGCCTGGAGGCCTGTCTAGGGGCATCTTTCATATATTCTGAGATTAATATATATAAATAGTATAAATTAATAAATATTAAAGTAAACATATCAACAGCAACTATAATAATAATAATACAGTGAAAATTATTTAAGAATATATCAGTGCTCACACTAGCCTATTTTAGGAGGGCACTACGCCCTGTCACGAGAGTAGTGCGCTTGTTCAGAAATCAGTGCTTTTCTGCGAAAATAGTACTTATCAATTTGCTCTTGCTCTTCCATGTATCCTACCACCTGATTTTATAAAACAGAAAGCACACAGTTAGGCTTAGCCCTTCCCCTCGCCCCCCTCCCCCCTTCCCCATAGGATGCCTTGACACTGCATGATGTGCCCTCTTGCTGTAGTTGACACCCTGCCCTCTGTCAATTTTAGTGGGAGCACTGTATATGGAAATTAAATTAGTTGAGATTAAGCCCGAACAAATGTTTCTAAGAAGATGATGTTTAAAATATTGAAGGGAAGGTGCATCATGAAGTTCTTTAGTTAATTTGGATCAACAGATTATTCCAGAAGTTACACATTGATCTCATTAACTAATTTACTCTATAAAAGGGAACAATTATTTTATTTTCTCTCGTGTGGTAGTGATGAGAGGAGTTAGTTAATACAGGGGGATTTCTAAAACAATATATGTTGTGTATATACAGTGAGCAAAAAAATTATCCGTCCACTAGTTTGCAAGTGATTAAAATGACTGACACTAAGTGACATATTCACATTATTCATGTTTAATTGCCCAGATTAGTGTCTATACAGTTATAAGCTTCTGAATAATACCCTAAACTTAGGGTTTATCATTGTTATGAGATATTATAATACAAAATAGGTCATTTATGATATTTTTGTGACAAAAATATTACCCGTCCACTTAAATAATAGGGCAGATGTACAATCTAAACTTAATTTTTAAAATTTAGTGGGACCTCTTTTGGCCTTGACAAAATCTAGGCATCGATTGTACATAGATTCTACTAAAGTTTTTTTTTTTTCTTCCCATCTACATCATTCCAGTTTTTGTCAACAAGTCTTTTAAATCTGCTTTTGACTTTGGTCTACGGTTTTTCCTCTTCATTTCCATTATTACGCAAAGGTGCTCGATTGGATTTAAGTCAGATGACTGGGGAAGCCGGTCAAGCACTTAAACTTTCTTGGATTTGAGGAATTCTTTCACAGAATGAACGGTATGTTTAGCATCTGGGTCTTGCTGTAACCTAAAACTTCTTCTCAATTCCAATTTACTTGCAGAAGCATAGAGATTCTTATCAAGAACTTCTCTGCGCTGGTGTTGGTCCATAAATTCTAGATGCCCCACCCCTGTAGCTGGCATGCAGCCCCATACTATGACACTTCCTCCTCCATGTTTCACTGTTGGCTTCAAACACTCCAGTCTGTAAGCTTCACTAGGTGGTCTCCAACTTTGTTACAGCCACCTGAGCCAAATAAGTTAAATTTGTTTTTATGTGACCACACAATTTTGTTCCAAAAATTTTTGTCCTTGTTTAGATATTCTTTTGACCAATTCAGGCATCTCATTCGATTTTCCTTATTGACGCAGGGCTTTTTCTTTGACGTGCATCCTTTAAGCCTGGCTTCATGCAACCTGTTCGACTGGTTTGAGGAATAATTGATAATGTTTAGATCATTTTTCACTTCTACATGCAGTTCTACAGCTGATTTTTTTTTATCGTTTTACAGTTTCTCTGTCGTCCCGTTCTGATATTTTCCTCTTCCTGTCCCTTCCAATTTTATGTGTGATTTCTTCTGTTGTATGATACTTTTGGATGATATAATGGACTGATGAGTGTGGAATTTGGAGTTCCTTGACAATTAAACACTGACTTTTTCCATCCTTTAGTCCAACTATGACTACCTCTCAAATCATATGAATGTTCCTTTATTTTCTTATTTTTCTGCAATGTTTCACATCGCTTATTATCCATGTTGAAAAGTATTCTGTTGTGAATGTAATTGGTTAATTTTTTCATAATAAATAATACTTTTTGGCTTAAAGTACTTACCTGGATGGATAATTTTTTGGTTCTACTATGACAAGGTATCTTATCATCTACTGTATTTTTACTTTCCCCCATTTAGTACAGTGATCCCTACCCAATGTGAGATGTCACATAGTTTAAATACTGTAGATTATGATAAAATTTCCATTCAAAATTGGTTTTATTTATTTCGACGTTTTTATGTTTATGTAAGCTGGTGGACGCATAATTTTTTTGCTTACTGTTTATAAAGAAGGATGTTTGTGGGTGGGTTTGTGGGTTTGTTTCTTACACATATATACAGTTTTATTCCGATCTTGATGAAATTTTGCATACTTGACCTTCAAGGCATGAGGAAGGCCACAGTCTACCTCAGATTTCGAAAAAATAATAATTATTGATAAAAAAAAATTGATATAGTGCTCCCTCTATATAAAGGCACTCTACATAACACCAAATTTATAACTCTACATAATTGCAAGTCCATATAACATAGTTTTTTTCTAGAAAATAAAAATTGCAAACTCATTCATGTCTGCAGTTTTTATTTTCAGGAAAAAAACTTTGTTATATGGACTTGCAATTATAAATTTGTTGTAGAATCCCATTATATAGAGGGAGCACTGTATTCATGGTTATGGCAAGGCATATTAATGAGAAATATCTCATGACCAACCTTGCAAGGCAGAGTTTGTGCAATATAGATAAGTTTCAATTTGTAACAATGCATAGAATTCCTGTTATTCAGGCTTTTCTTAGAAAAGAGAGTTTTTAGTACATAACAATTTCTTGAAAATCTTTAAAAATGATCGGTAACTGGAGATAATGGAGAGTTAGCACACTATTGAGAAAGAGTGGAAAGACAACAGAGGAAGCACTCCTTTAGCTCCGTGCTGTAGTGAGCAAATGGTAAGCAAGTAAATAGAAGAGTCGGCGACTGCTAGACTACACAAAGTTATGAATGGCCAAGTCTTGCTTCAAGACATTGAAAGAGTGGGAATAGCAACAACATCAAGTGCACATCTAAAGTAAGATTATATGAGTAAGAAATTATTCAGACTAACAGTGGCATCCTTGGAGAGGTCCAACCATTGTGAGCCTTCCAAAAATTTTTTTTTTAATTTTCATTAAGAATTTTTACCGTATTAATTCTAAGTGTTTTCATGTGTTTATTTTTAAGATATTGCAAAATTTAATAAAAAAAAAAAAGCCCGAGCCACGCCGGTGTTATCACCTAGCTTATTTGGTAGCACCTCAGATCCAAACATTTCATAAAAATACATTTTGCCTATATTCTGTGGGAATGTGTATATTTTGCAAACTGAGATGCTGATAATGCGATGATTGAAAGTTCATTTCCAAGAATCCTTCTGTATATAAAGAAGGATGTTTGTTTGTTTTTTATACAAATCTACAGTTTTATTCCGATCTTGATAAAATTTCGCATACATGACCTTCAAAGCATGAGGAAGGTCACTGTCTACCTCAGATTTCGAAAAAATAATTATTGACAAAAAATCGATATTCATGGTTATGGCAGGGCATATTAATGAGAAATATCTCATGACCAACAATGCAAGATAGTTTTGCAGCAATAGATATCAACAATGGTATCAACACGTAATTCACAAACACACTGCACAGACCAACAATGCAAATAAAAATTTGTGCAACAATAAGTATCAACAATGGTGTCCACACGCAATGCACCAACACTATGCAAGAATCAACAATATATGTCTCATGACCAACAAAGCAAGGCAAAGTTTGTGCAGTATAGAATTCAATGCATAGAATTCCTTTATTCAGGCTTTTCTTAGAAAAGAGAATTCTTAGTACTTAACAATTTCTTGAAAATCTTTCAAAATAATCAGTAACTGGAGATAATGAGTTAGCAGACTATTGAGGAACAGTGAAAGACGATAGAGGAAGCACTCCTTTAGCTCCGTGCTGTACTGAGCAAATGGTAAGCAAGTGAATAGAAGAATCGGCGACTGCTAGACTACACAAAGTGATGAATGGCCAATTTTTGCTTCAAGACATCGAAAGAAGAAAGGAAATTGCAACAACATCAAGTGTACATCTAAAGTAAGATTACATGAGTAAAAAATTATTTAGACTAGAAGGCATCCTTGGAGAGGTCCATCCATTGTGAGCCTTTAAAAAAATTTTTTTCGGTAAATCAAGTCCCGGTAGATAATTTTTTTTTTTCAGTAGTCCCGGATTTTTTCAGTGAAGAGGTAAATTCCTGTCTTTCGGATTTTTCTTAGAATGGATAGTCCCTTCGCTCTATATTGTAGTGATTGAGTTATTATTTAACTAATTTGGAGGTTTAATTTAAGTTTTTGAGATTGTTCCGTTTACCTACAAGCGTAATTATCCCGGGCAACGCCGGGTGCCTCTGCTAGTCTAATATAAATAGGGCTAATTGAACAAAATAAAGTTCATCTTATTTTAAAATGTTAAAATTCTTAAATCCTAAGCTGACAGAAGAGAGAGCTGGCTTATTTAATAAAATGCATAAAAAACGTTTTGGATTTTAATTAAAAGATTAATATTCCTTAGCGTAGTCGTTCCTCATAAACATATTCCAAAACATAAATTTGTGTGAATGAAGGTGACATAAATTTAGTAAAATACTATGCAGAAGGTGATTGACTCTATGTATAATGCCTAAAGCATGGGACAATTTTTTTAGCTAAATGCTTTATATGAAGGCTCCACGATAAATCAGGGGTAAAATAAATCCCTAAATATTTTTAAGAAGAGACTCTAGATAGAATATTATTATTAACACAATGCTTAATTTTATTGTATTCAATCTGTTTATTACGTTGATGAAAGATCATACAATATGATTTGTTTAGGTTTAGTGGAAGCTGATTTAGTAATGGCAGTTAAAGATTTTATTTAGTAAAGAATTTGCTGTGTTTTTAAGTTGTTATTCTGAATAAGCTGAGGCTAAGAATCTGCAAATAATACGCATTGTGCATTATCAGCAATATTAGAAAGATCATTAATAAAGAGTGAGAACAGTAGCGGGGACAGAATAGAACCTTGGGGTACGCCCTGATTATTTTGATTTTAATTTTGGAGAAAGTTTTAAATTGACATAAAAAGAGTTGTCTATCTAAAAGAAGGAAGCTATCCAATTCAATAGTAGCCCCCTAATGCCATTAATGAATTTAATTTATTTAATAATAAAGCATGGGGGACCATATCAAATGCTTTTTTAAAATCAAGAAACAATAAAATTTTTTTTTTTGAGCCATCTGAATATTAATATACTCTGATACTTCATACAAATGGAGATGTTTTTAGTTGGGCGAAAGCTGTGCTGTGCATGGGAAATAAAATCATGGGAATAAATGAAATTACTTAAGCAAATAAAGAATAGTTTTTCAAATATCTTAGAAAAGAAAGGTAAAATAGATGTGGGTCTGTAGTTAAAATCATTGGCATCTCTTTTTTTTTGAAAACTGGAATGGCTTTTGCACACTTTAGTAATTTCAGGAATTCTTCTTTACAGAGACATATTAAAGAGAACATGTAGAGAATATAATTTATAAGGAGCAATACTAATAATCAAATCTTGTCGAAGACTATAAATATCTGCAGTTTTAAACTTTGAGAATTTGCGTTTAATGGTTAAAACTTCATTTGTAGTTATTGGGGATGGGAAAAAGTATTCTTGTGAAGAATTGGGAGGCCATAGACATGAAAATGAAATAGATTCATTGTTGTCAGTTAGGGAGCAATGGAAAAAGCTATTCCAAAAAAGAGAGAATTTGTACAGGGTGTCCCACTTCGGGCTGACCCTTTAAAGATACGAATTACTCTGCAACACTTGCATGTAACATCATGCACCAATGCTCAAAATATTCCTTATTTAATGTAGATTGCTTTGGTATCGGGTTCCAGCTCCAGGTGGCACCAGCGCGGCGCAGAGGCGCAGACGACTGCCTAGGTCCGAGAGTCCATCCCTGCAAAGTGGCGAAAGCAAGCAGTATACCATATACAATGTACTTTATTGTCAAGTCTACTGGGTCACTGGGTCAGTTACACCTCGATCGCCCGATTTAACTTCACTAGATTTCTTTTTATGAGGTTATTTAAAGAGCAAGATTTATGCAAGCAAACCCAGGACCATTGAAGACTTCAAATAAAACATCAGGCGTGAAATTGCTGCCATTGACAGTGACATGTTGCAGAGGACATTCGCGAATATGGAGCGTCGCGTTCCCTTGTGTGCAGACGTTGCGGGAAGACATTTTCAACAAATTTTGTAATGTGGACTTCTTTTCCATGAAATACAGTTATTTTAGGTTCCTACAGTTTGCCTTTACATTAACATGTTCCAGAGTTATATGAAATTTTAAAGGGTCAGTCCCGAGTGGGACACCCTGTATTTGAACATTTATTATTAAAACAGGAAGGGAGCCTTTTTATTTTTTGGGAGCGATAGAGCCATCCGAATTTATACCATTTCTCTTTGGGATTGGTTATTAAGGAAAAAAGCTTAGCATAATTTCTTTTAGCAGTTTTAATGGAATTTTTCACTAGTTTTGTAATAGCTTTGAGATGATTTCTTTTATTATTTGTAGGATTTTTGATATATTGTTTATAAATCTTGCATTCTTATTAATTAGTCTTAGCAATTCTTCTGAAATCCATGGTTATTTTGGACTGGATGAGGATTGAGTAATGGTTATTATAGGAAAATATTTATTATAATCACTCATGAAATGATTAAAGAATTTTTCAAAGTTAAAATTAGAATTGTATTCGTTTGGCAATAAAGTATCCCAGTCCATTTGTTGTAGATAAGAAGCAAAGATTTGCGTTTTGTGTAAAGTATATAATGTAGATGTTAATTTTTGGTTAGTAAACCAACTCTTACTTATTGAATAAATAGGAAATAATGGGAGGTGATCAGAAAATTAGTTGTTTAATATTATTAATCTTTGTGAAATCCCAGATAATATGAAGAAAGTGAAAAAATTCATTCCAATAAAATTACATTATTTGATTGTTTTTTGTAAATAAAAAAAATGTCTTAAACCAGGAAGCATGTCTTATTCGATAACCGTGAATTCTGATTGATTCTTGGTGCAAATAAACAACAAAGCACATGGGATTTGAGAACTTTAAAGAAACAATATGGAGGTTAAATAACGAGAGCTATTGCATTTTGGTAAAACCACCATCATCACTGGCAATAAGCCACAAGGAATAGGCAATTGCAACAGAATGTATGGTAAAACTAGGTGGGTTATCCACCAATTGGTGATCGCCAAAGGCTTAAAGAAAAAAAAAAAGAAGATTGGTGGTCTTACAGAGAAGGCAAAATAAATAGGGGCGAAAGGGCCGGTCAGTCAGCATTATGCCAATTTTCTTAAGTAGGGTTACAATTTGTGACATCTATTATGGCTTCCAGTGGGAGCTTGGTTTCAAAACATATTTGATTGTTGAGTAACTTTTTTTTGCCAGTTCATACTATTGTAGGAATTCTATACCCTTGTACATAGTTACCATCCTCGGGTTGTCCTCGTATTTCAATTCCATCATGATTTCATCAGTCGCCTGAATCTCTGGTTTTTGTTGACAAGTTGTTCGGTGAATGTAGATTTGTTGTCTCGTTTATACAGGATGATTCTAAAGTGGTGAATCAAAAGTACCTAGCGCTATTCTGTGAGTCAAATTACACATAACGTTTCTCATGCAAAATGTTGAAATCCCAACCCTTATATCCTTAAACACCTTGCAAAGTTTGTCATCGAAAATTTCCATCGTCACCTTTGCAGAAAATAAACACGCCATATTCCTTCATAAAATGCTCTTCATGCTGGGTAATCCTCAGGTAGCAGTTATTACACTCACTGAATGTGGAATGGGTGTTGCAGATTATTATGCAGAAACCTCCATACAATTGCCTGAAAATTCCTAACCCAAGAGCTACATGCGGTATTCGTCGAAGAGTTCTTGGCCACATTGTCGAAGGGAACTCTGCCTGCTCGTTTTTTTGAATGATGACGAAACTTCGGGAGGTTTTAGAGTTATAAAGGTTGAGATTTCAACATTTTGCATGAGGAATTTTATGTTCATTTTGACCCATAGAACAGCATTTTGATTCACCATTTTAAAACCACCTTGTAAATGACCTTTTGTTTATTATACCCGTCAGTAAACAAATTTTTTTATCATTCCTTTTTGAATATGAAATGCCATTTTTATTTGTCTATTCCATAGCCGTTATATCCAGGTTTCTGTCATTTTTGTTATTTAATATACCGTATTTACTCGATTCTAAG
>JAHWFO010063763.1:375992-388120 GCA_023313115.1 Rhysida immarginata
GCGCCTTAGAATCGAGTAAATACGGTAGTTCACAAAAATAGATCTCTATGAAGCTATAGGGATCCATCAGCACTACGAACATGACAAGAAGAAATTACTCAACAATCAAATATGTTTTGAAATCAAGCCCCTATTGGAAGCCATAAAAGATGTCACCATTTGACACCCTTACTTAAGATACAATTTTATCAGTTGACATAATGATGGCCAATTGGCCCTTTCATTGTTATTTGTTCCTTTTGCCAGTAGGTATTTTTTGGTTTGGCAATTGCTGTTTGGTGGACAATCCAACTTGTTTAGCTACATGTTCTGTTGTTAATTGCCAGTTAATTTGTGATTTATTATACCGAAACACATTGGCTCTCATTAAACTTTTATATTGGTCTTGTCTTTTCTTTATTTCAGTTTCCTGGCAATAATGACCATATTGAACTTGAAGTATGAGAAAGATTTTCACATACCAGCAAACGATATATGTGATGTATGACATCATAAATAAATTTCAACATCACACAATTCAATTTTAACTATGAATTACAAAGTGATAATATAAAAATAAGAATTTTAAAACGAATAGCTGTTTGTGATATTACACAGCATGCAGCAAGCAATAACTATGTTCCCACCATTCAGTAGGTTGAATGATGACCCATAGTTACTGTATGTTTTAGTTTCGTTTTAATTGTAATATCACATTAAATCAACTTTTTAATTCTTTTATAATTACAGTGTATTGTTACTTCTTACCGTAATTCATAGTTTTACACATCTTGTGTTGTCTTTTATTTATGAACTTCAAACCATGACATTGTTAAATCTCATGTCCTTTCTTAATTATTTTACCAAATTTTATTTATGTAGAAACGAGAACTCAGTGATAAGTAGGTTAAGATTTTTTAAATAAGACATTCCAATGCAGTCATTTTATTTACTTAAATGAATCTTATTTATGAATCTTCATCAATATTAAAAATAATTTACTCCTCAAGATTTCAAAGTGGAAGGCAGTGTATCATACTGCTTTATTTTGATTGGATGAGCATGTAATACAGGGTGTCCGATAAGTCCTGTACCCGAGGCGAAATTTTAATATTTCTATGAAGGTAATGATGCTGTCATGGAAATCATCCTGTTATGTGGCTGTGAAGATTATTTAGATTGTGACGTTTGTAATGAGTTTAATCGATGTTGATCCGAGCACCAACCAGTATCACACAGCACTTGGGAAGATTACTTGAAAAGTTAAGGGGACTATATTGTTGCCAATTTGCCCCAATTGGCAAGGCCATGGACCGATGATGCAGTACAAGAAGTTGATTGCCTAGTAGTACAAAGACTGCAATCCTGCAAACCAGACAGGAACTGAACTTTCCTCGATCCATCTCCCAAAGTATCTTGAGGATGTTACAATTTCACCCATTCAAACACTTATCCAAGTCTTGAAAGATGATCCTAATCGTAGGATGGAAATGTTTGGCTGATTTTTGGACTGCATTGAGGAGAATGCAGAGTTCTTATCCTCTATACTGTTTTCAGATGAGGCTAATTTTTAAGTGAAAGGTGAAGTCAGTAGACAAAACCTGTGCCCCTGATCACAGAAGCTCTATTGGATGATCCCTCCAAAACAGCAGGAGTCTGATCACGTAGTGGTATGGCATCTAGAATGATCATATCATTGGCCTCTAATTCTTTGAAGGAAATGTTGATTGTTAAAAGTATCTGCAAACACTTATGGCTGATGCCTATATTGTAAATCATCGGAGATTGTCCTGAATGGTTCATGTAAGACAAAGCCCTACCACAGTAAATCAGTGTTGTACGATATTGGCTGGATGAATCCTTTCCTGAACACTGGCTCCATTGTTGCAAGATTTGAATCTAATGGACTTTTCATTTTGGGGGTATCTGAAGTCATGGTGTATAGTGTGTAGATTTGTGATGTGGCCCACCTATACACCAGAATTGAAGGCAAATGCCATGCCATAGACAGTCATTATGGCCCCAGTGTGTTAAAGAACCTAAAATTCCACCAATAGACTCATCTGAAATTTGACAGAGGACATACTGAACAAATACCGTGATTTCGTCTATAGTGCAGGTCATTTCGGATACCCTGTAGATTTTATACAAGTCTTAAGTTATTATTCTTATGTTTATATACTGTATATTAGAGAATAAATTCGAACAGCTTCAGGGCTGTATTTTAAAGGGCAGAAGCCCAATATGGAGTTTTAATATTTACATACGTTGAGATTTGATTATTTATCCTTTAACATTCAATTACTAATATCTCAACAATTAAAATTCTTATCATTTATTTACATGTATCTATTTACACATTAAATAATTACATGATTGTTGGCTACGTCATAATGAAATAATTACCAGGTCTCACAAAATTAGAAGTCCACAAGAATCTTCATCAAACGAAGTAAAGATGGTAGTCCTTCACCTGATGCATAATTTTTACATAGCTCTCCTTGAACTTCCAACAAACTTGACACCTCCATTCAATGTTGACACAAGGTTCTATTTGAGGCACTCCAACTATTCATGTTGTAAGCCAAAACAAATGATAAGTTCAGTGATTTTTTTCACTTCGTCTTCCTATGCATGCTTTCGAGGCCATCTCGGCTCTCATCATCAGAGGAAAACATCGTTGGGAGAAAGATTAATAGAACATGAAAGAGCTGTTAGACTAAATGATATTAAAAATCATTTAGCGCTACATTGTAGATCCAAAGAGCATTCTCCAGATTGGCAAGGTGTGAAGATAAAAAAATTGGGAAAAAAAATTTACAAAAAAGACTAATTAAAGAAGCGTTTTTGAATAAGGAGGGGAAAAAATGATTTGGCTAAACCCACTGACGATCTGAGTGAGGATTGGCTAATGTTGCATTGACGTCCTTTTATTTTTAGTGTTAGTCTTGTTCCTCTGACGATGAGAGCCAGGATGGCCTCGAAAGCATGCTTAGGAAGTCGAAGTGAAAAAAATTCACTGAACTTGTAATTTGTTTTTGGTTTACAACTTGAATAGTTGGAGTGCCTCAAATGTAACATTGTGTCAACATTGAATGCAGGTGTCAAGTTTGTTGGAAGTTCAAGGACAGCTATGTAAAATTATGCATCAGGTGAAGGACTACCATCTTTACTTTGTGAGACCTGGTAATTATTTCATTATGAAGTAGCCAACAATCATGTACCGTAATTATTTAATGTGTAAATAGATACATGTAAATAGTGAATTGTAAATAAATAAGAGTTTTAATTGTTGAGACATTAGTAATTGAATGTTAAAGGACCAATATGGAGTTTTTAGAGAAGGGCAAACACAAATATCCATGCCCCAGCAGATTTGAATCTGTGACTCACTGAACTTGAGAATGATGAGACCTGCACTTAACACTCTCAGCGATCAAGCTAGCAGCGTTAAGGTGAAAATCACATATTTTATCAGTCAGCAAGCTTTATTAGAATTTATGGTTTTTGTAGTATTAAAATACTTGCCAGAATAACTGGATAAAATACTTAAAATTTAATATTTCAGTGAAATGTTCTTTGATATATCATCACATGCTCAAGATTACAGAAATTTTAATAGCAATGTATTAAAAAATTCTTATAAATTAAAGCTCCCGACTATCCACTCGTATAAAATTATTTATGCAGTAACATTTTCACAGCGTTATTTCACAAAGTCTGGTTTATTAAAATAAATCATTTGCCTGAACCATGTCCTCTTCAATAATGTGTGTGAATAGATAAGCCAATGACTAGAAATGTATGGGTCAACTTGTTAAAAATACATTTTCATGTATTTGTCGTAGTTCACTGTTGAAAACACGGAGACAAGTTGCATATACGGAGACAAATGCTTACAATGGCCACTAGCATCTCAGACTAGTTAAGATAATGTGTGTCATCATAATTAAGTTTTGTATTTCTTGATTACACTCATCAATTCAAATTTTGCATCAAGTTTTAACTGTTCTGGAATGCACTTGAAATCTGGTAACAAAGATAACAAAAAATGCCTATCAGGATTATCTTCGTCTTTTTGTTTTGTTGCCTTATTTTGAACATTTGTAGCAAATATTTTGAATAATTTCTGTTCATCAGTGATGGTTTTCTTTCTTTTTGGTGCAGAAGGTTTAACCTTCCTAGATGCTCTTGAATCATTGTCATCTGGTGAAACTTGGTTATCTTCTTGGGTTTCATCTTCTGTTTTTGGTGGCCTTGTTTCACAAACTCCGTATAAAAAAGATAGTTGTTGAAAATACACATATTGCTTTCGACCATTTGCATCTTTACCATTTTTTGTGTTTTTAATTTTACTCAGTTCTCTTGTGTAACTGTCTCTCAGGCTTTTCCATCTTCTTTGAAGTTGCACCACTGAAATAAAAAGAAAATGATATTTCACTTTAATGAATTAAAAAAAATGGAATATTCAAATTTAAAATTTTAATAGTTATAAAATTTTGCTATAAAGTTATCAAAGGTAATCTGAAATGGACAGTTACCCAATAAGTTGTTTGATGAACTGCAACATTATGTGGCTCATGTGCATTTGTGAATGTTTTGTGCTTATCACTGAATTACTGTTATCATTCAAACTATATCAACCATCCAAATTGCTTCATTTTTCTCCTTCAAACAAAATTATACATGTACTTCTTATAATGGAACATTACTCTTCATTTCAGATTATCACAGGACTGGCTGGAAAAGCATGCTTATTATCACAGTGACACTAAAATTGGTATGGGATAAAGAGCACAATGCATAAACTACTGTATTACTAAAATCCAGGTTTTGTCCGTGTCCATTTATATTACTACATGTACAACTTAATCATGATTAAGTAATCACGGTTAACTCTTGATCATGATCAAGCAGAACTGTGCGGCCTGCTTCGGTTATCTAACCGCGTTTACAGCTTGGTTAAGAGTCGTAAGTAACTGTGTTTCAGAAACCCAGTTAGTGACTTCATATTCCGGTTAGCATCAACAAACAGGAAAAAGAACATGGTAGTCAAGCGAAACCACAGCAGCGAGTGGTCTGATGACGAAACCAAAGCCCTTATATATGTTTGGGGAGAACAATTTTTAGACTTGAGAAAGGCTAAACATAACTGCTATGTATATGAGGACATTCTGCTCCATCCATTGTAATTTTGCTAACGACAAGATTTGAAGCCTGCAGAAACCAGTTGGTACTCTCACTGCCATGTATTGATGCAATTGCGAGGAAAAAAAAATCATAGAAAACACCATTTCACTTGGTAACCATTATTTCCCTTGAATGCAGTGTGAATGGAAAATGCTTCATTAGCTAACCACAGTTAAGTAATCGTGGTCTACTGACTGTGATTAGCTCACAATGCGAACATAATGTAAGAGATAGCCCGAAACCACTTTTTTTGTGGATTCTCGCTGTGTAAATTATGATGCTGAGCTCTGTAAAACTTTTCATTAGACATTGTGGAAAAGAAATTATTTCTACACCTAACTAGGATTAACTTTTGCTTGGTTGGCCTATTCTAGCCACATGATACGTCATGATATTTATCTGAATTGATTTTGAGTGTTCTTCTTAGGAAGGCTAGAGTGTAACTATTCTGAATGATAATTTGCATTACCATCTGAATTATTCCAGCTCACTGCTAGCGTTAAGCAAAAGTTGGAGGTATCATAGCAGGTGTTGTGGCAAACTAACAAACTTGTTAATATTTCATTTTTTTTTATTTAAAAAAACTTCATATGGATCGTACATGGATATGATTTTGTTCCTGAGATATGGCTGACATGTAATTTCACATGCACTAGTTCCATAACCAGCTTGACCCAATACGTGTTTTATCACTGCTTTATTTATTTGCCAGAATAAAGAGAGTATAAAATCCAAAGTGTACTTTTAACACAAGCCAGAAAGATGAGACCAGCTAATGAGAGTGGTGTGAGTGAACTTTTATTATAAACACCACCCATTACATCCCCACCCAAACCAAGATATGTATAGCACATAAAAAAAGCTTGTAGAGTGTCTGCAAAAATAGTTAGCATAAACATGAGTGAGACAAGATATCTGAATGACTTTAAACATTCCATGATCATACATGCAAAAAAAACATGTTCGAGTATTTCAAAAACGGCTAGCATCCTTGGCGTTTCATGTGCAATAGTATCTATAGCCCATCCAGCTTTAGTTTGTGCGAATTGTGATGGACATGTTAATTGTTATGTATTGTTAAATTTTTGTTTGAACAATGTCCAACAATTGAAACGGCCATCATATTTCGCGCAAACTAAGGCTGGATGGACTATAGTGGGTTCCGAGAATGGCAGTTCCACAACAAAACTTCAAGCAACAGGTGCAACTGTGGTCAGAAAAGACTTGTGTATGAAAGAGTTAACAGGCGCATGACACATTTCTATGGCAACAAGCACAATGACATCTAGCTCAGTACAACACAGACGCAAATAAAATCATATAATACAGAACCGCACAATAAACTATGAAACTATTGAAACCACGAATTGCAACTATGATTCACCGTTGCAGCGCCGTCTGAAATTCTTCAATGAAACACGTAACATGTAAATTAGATAAATGACAAGTCTCTTTATTGATGGTCTCTGATGGCTACAGTGTTCCCTGATGCATCTGGCCACTTTCTATTCAGTAGAATTGACGATTTTACAGTTTTGTTATAGTGAGTTTGATGTATATTAGTTGATATTCAAGGAGGTGGCGGGAAACTGAGAGGAGAACTGGGCAGCCTAATCTCTAGCTATTCCACTGCATGGTGTATAGTGATGTATTCTGTACAATATGTGTGCTCTGCGAGGTAAAGCTTGGAATTGATTTAAAGGTAAACTGCACAGAAAAATTCAATTTTATCCTTTCTGCATCATAACATTAATCCAGATTAATAAAGTCTATACCATTCAAACGTTTTTGATTTATCGTAATATTTTTTTAAGACTATTGCCTCGGAAGATTGAAAATTGGCGCTCTGATCATCCTATCCCTTCTCCAGAGAACACGATGGAATATGAGGTCGTTTCTTGTTGCGAGAACCTGAGGGAATTTTGTCAACTGGTGGCTTTCGATTCAAGCCTTGTTTCCATTCTACATATCGCAAAAGTTTGCTACAGTATCCTGTTTTCTAGCAGAATGCCTTTAAATTGCTCTCTGTTTAGGTGTGTAAATAAAAAATCCAATAGAAACTTCACGTTTCATAGATTTCTACAATCAGAATCGATTAAGAAGCCGTGGATTCCCTTTTGCAATTGAGGGAACTGGTATCCAAATGCGAACCACATCTTGTGCTCCGTTCATTTTGAAAGATCGTGCTTTTTCAACGATCCTGCAGTTTTAAATTCATTGTCAATTAAAACGAGATTCATTGAAACTCGATTCTGTTCCAACTTTAAATGGGCGTAAGTCTGGTGATCTTCAAGAACAATGACCTCAACAGATAAGTGCCAAGCACCGAAGTATGAATGAGATAGACCTGGCTGCTGTCATAAAGTATGTGCACACACTGCTATGCAAGAGGACTCGTATCAACGGTTTAATGCATAGTGCTGTATATCGCAGAAGTCGCAGTAGCATTTAATTCTGCTAACAGCTCTTGTATATCACTGTTATCAAAATCTCTATCGCTCTGGTTTTTGATAATGCGATGACTGATAATGTATATTTTCTCATTACACCCTAACCACAATTAAGTAATCACAGTTAAGTAACCATAGTTAACTCTTCATCACGATCAAGCAGAACTATGTGACCTGCTTCGGGTACCTAACTGTGTTTACAGCTTGACTATGAGTCGGTTAACTAACCATGTTTCAGAAACCCGGTTAGTGATGTCATATCCTGGTTAGCACCAACAAACAGGAAAATAAAACCTGGCAGTCAAGCGAAAGCGTAGCATAGAGCGGTCTGATGAGGAAACCAAAGCTCTTATATACGGGTGGGCAAGAAGTAACATGAGGTGTTCAGAGCTCGCTATCGGAAATTCTATTAGGCCAAATGCAGTACATTTTGGTGTATATACTTAGTGGAACATGCAGTTTCGATTTCTACAAAAAAAAAAAAAAAATAGTACCAAAAGTCACCATAGGGGGCACTTATTTCAAGAAAACAATGAATACCTAATTGTCAAATGAACAAATACCGTACAAACCAACTTTAGTAACAACAATAAACAATGTTTTATTTTTAATTATCAATATGACCACCAGTGTGCTGTTCCAATAGCTGCATGCGGTACACGACATTTTCTACGGCAGCTCGCAGCATATCTGCAATAATTAGTCTGATATGTAACGTTATTTGATCCTTTAAGGTTGAGAGGTCAGGAACATGTGGTTGATACACAAGGCTTTGCAAATATCCCCATAACCAAAAATCACAAGGGTTGAGATTAGGCGACCTGGGTGGCCATACCATGGGAAATGCACGACTAATTATTCTGTTGTCTGAAAAACGTTCTCGCAAGATCTGCTTCACTTGACGTCCGATGTGTGGTGGCGCACCATCCTGCATAAAAATGGTAGAATCCAGACAACCCTTTTCCTGCAATCGTGGTATCACAAAATTCTCAAGCATATCGGCATACCTGGCAGAATTGACGGAACAAGTCACAGGTCCACGGGGACAGATTTCTTCAAAAAAGTACGGGCCGATGATGAAAGAAGCAGTAAAGCCGCACCATACTGTTAGTTTCGGTGAATGCATAAGAGTTGGCAGACACACTTGTGGATTTGACGCAGCCCAAATAAGGCAGTTGTGGGTATTGATATCACCATTCAAATAAAAATGTGCCTCATCACTCCATAAAATTTGCCATGGCCATGCATCATCCACTTCCATACGTGCTAAAAATCTCAACAAAAAGTCAGTTCGGGTACGTTCATCTCCAGGAAGCAATTGTTGAACAGGTGTGAGTTTATAGGGATAAAATGTCAATATCTTATGCAATATTTTCCTCACCGTCGAATATGGGATATCTGTTTGGCGTGCTATTGCGTGTGCAATGCTGGTACCCTGCACAGTAGTCATCTCCTGTTCCACAACAGCAGTTGCAACTTCTTCAACGTGTTGCTGCCTGATTCGTTTGCGTCCCCGGCCTGGTTGCACTCCTAGAAAATCGTTCAATCATTTTCCGTAAGTTAGTTATGCTCATCGGTCCTCTTCGTAACGTTTTCAATCGCCGGAATTCACGAAGGACGGCACTTGCATTGTCGCTCTTCTGATAAAACAACTTGACTAATAACACCCGGTCAGGCAGAGTAAGCGTCATCGTCAGGCCATTCGTTCGTGAATGATGGGAAATCCTCAGCCTTGCCTTTTATTGTCATGATTGCTCAACACGGAACGCGCTTATGCAAATGTATTCATTGACGACTTTTGGTACTATTTTTTTTTTTTTTTGCATAAATCGAAACTGCACGTTTCACTAAGTATATACACCAAAATGTACTGCATTTGTCCTAATAGAATTCCTGCTAGCGAGCTCTGAACACCTCACATTATTTCTTGCCCACCCGGTATGTTTGGGGAGAAAAACTTCAGGCTTGAGGAAGGCTAAACATAAATGCCAAGTATACGAGCACATATATACGGTTCTGCTCCATTCATTGTAATTTCGCTAACGGCAAGATTTGATGCCCATGGAAGCCAGTTGCTACTCTTACTGCCGTCTATTGATGCAATTGCAAGAGGGAAAAGACATAGAAAACACCTTTTCACTTGGTAACCATCATTTCCCTTGAAAGCAGGTCAAACAGAAAGTGCTTGATTACCTAACCATGGTTTACTGACCATGGTTACTTAACCGTGATTAAGGTGTAGCGCGAATATAGCATAATATGGTTAATGTTCGCTATCTGCACAATCGCACAGGGTTTCGCACGGTCGCAAACTTAACCTGTCGGGCATTTCGCTTTTGCGTTTTTGAGGTTTGGCGTTTTTTGTTGGAGTTTCTTTTGGTGTCTGTATGTGTTTCTTTGGTGCTTCTGTTTTTGGAGTTTTCATTTTTCGTTTTGGTGGGGTTTTTTTTTTTTTTTTTTTTTTTTTTTTTTTTTTTTTTTTTGCCTTTTTGTTTTTTTTGTGCTTGTATTTGTTGCTTTTCCTGTTTGTTGTGCGGAGTTGTTTTTGCTATTTCCGGTGTCGGCATTTGTGGTTGGGTTGTTGTAGTATTTGGAGTTCTGTTGTTTCAGTGGTTTTTTTGTTTTTTTTTTTTGTTTATGTGGAGCTTTGGGTGGTTGCGTTTAAGGTTAGTGTTCTTTTTTTGTTTTGCATGCTGGTTGTGGTGTGCGTGCGATTGAAAGAGCGGGGGTTTGGGGGGCGCAGCCCCCAACGTTGAAAAAAAATGCTCTGAGTGTTTGCACTGCTGCATGGCTAGTTTGTTTCATCCAGTTTTTTGTGGTAGTGTTTTTCATTTTTAAATACTTGGGTGGCCAGAGCTGTTTTTGTGTCGTTAAAGATTTTGAGTTTGTGTTGTTGGTGTTTCGTTTGCGCGTTTGAGATTAGTGTGGTTTTGTTTTTTGTTTCTTTGGTTCTTTATGGTCTTATTTCTTTTGTTTGGAGTGTTTCTGTTTTTTTTAAAATCGTTTGGTTGGTTTGTTTAGTATCGTTTTTTGGTTGTGCGGTTTCTGAAGTTTTGCGTTTTTGCTGTGCGGATAGTGAACATTAATCCATAATACTTGTTGCAGTGTGTGTTACAATTTCGAAACCATGGTCATTTTTTATAAAAATACTTTGTTTGCTATGTGACGTCACAGCTTGCTGAAACATGGCGTCAGTGTCGATCGCAGGGGGAGGGAAAAATGAATGCTTTTTGTTTATTTTATTAATTTTGAGTTCGAATTGAAAATTTTTATATATGCTACATGGTATTGAGGCCATCTTTCATTTTAAACAAAGTTGTTTTGGGTGTGGAAATTACATTTAAAGCTTTTCTTAATTCAAACGCCATTTTTGTTCTTACATAATTTTGGTTAATAAAGCGTTTTCTCAATCATTTTTTGTAGCAAAAAATGTGGTTTACTGTTAATTTTGTAGAAAAATAAGATAAAAATACAAAGACTGGTATTTCAAGTTATAAAAATATAAACCTATGTTTCTGTTTAAATGTTAATTGAGAAAACTTGAATTTCTATTTACTATGATGTCAACAGATGGCGATGATGTCAACAGATGGCGATAAATAAACCCAGTGCCTAAAGCTCTACCAGTCCCCCCCCTTGAGATCCTTTTCATCCCCATGTTTGATCGCTAGCATGTGAGATAAACAAAAGCACGCACATCGCCTTTACATATAAATTTATTTACAGGTATAAAGAGTTTCTTTTCTTACCAGACTGATTTTTTTCTAAGGTATTTTTCTTTGTGAAACGTGAGACGAATATTTCGCACAGCTCTTCCCATGCTTTTGTTTTCTCTAATCTGTTAGTGTATTCAACTGAACGAGAGTCCCAAATTGCCGGACGTAGTTTTATTTCAGAAATGAAATGATCGTTGTTGAAGAAATTTGACATCTTAGAAAACAAAACGCCGACGAAAGAAAAAGTGCTGAGAAGCGCCACTCAGACACCCGTGAGCCAGCAAAGCCCACCAATCAGTCGCCAATGTATATCGCCACCAGTGGCGACAATCCGCCACAACGTACTTGAGTGGCGCTACGGATGCCCAGTGTATGGAAGAAATGCATTGAAACGAGGAGTGTGCCACTCATCGGCGCCACCATGCTCTGTGGCGCTGGCGAGTGTTCAGTAAAAAACAAGATCCAAAAATAGATGAAATATAAAACGAGGAAATAAAATAATTTTTCCCTCGTTTTTCAACTTAATTCACGTTTTCATTTGCATAAATAGTACAGATTAAAGCAATTTCCTGTTAATATTTATGAGATGGTAACTTTAATGAATAGATGACGATCGCTCATTCATCTCCTGTACAATAATAAAAACTGTAAAGAGCGGTTAACATTTTTCCAGCTTTTTTTTTTTTAATTAATTAAATATCATGACATGTGAATAGATCCGATTACAATTACAGTCATTCAATCCACGAGTTCCAATATTAGAAATTCAACCGAACATTAATTAAAATCAAGA
>JAHWFO010063763.1:411269-499108 GCA_023313115.1 Rhysida immarginata
GAGCTTTCGTACAGAGACATGATAGCAATTAGTAATTGCCCATCCACTCCATACTCTTGCAACATATCCTGTAGTTCGGGCCAAAGTGAGTCCAATAAAATTTCTTTCTAATTTATTGGCCAGTGTGCCTATATTTTCCTGTCATGGTTCACGTGCTGCCTGTATTTGCATGTTTAAGTTGTTCAGTTCTAATGTACTCAAACTCTATAGTTTCTATTTGCATATTCAGGGTGATTACTCTGAAGTGATCCACCCAAATATCTACAAATCAATTAAAATTATCAACAATCTGCTAATACAATGCTATTGTCATGTATTTTATTCTAAATATAGCAAACTGCGCATAAATACGATGCCAGAGATGGGACGGGAGACGAGATGTATAAATAAAGTCTTTTAATGAAAGACTACTAATCCAATTACAAAACAAAATTCTTTTTTTCTTTGCTTTACACAATTCAACTAATCAATTTGTTATTGAATTATAAATCATAAAGCTGATATCCAAATCATTAAAGTTAATAATTAATATACGTGGAATCGTTCTGGATGAATTTCTTCTCTTTCCCAAATGCGCTCGACGCAATAGTGCGTGGCTTGCCGGACGCTATCGCTGCCATTGATGTGGATGAAAGGTTCGTCCCCGACCGTCAGAAAACGGCCACCACTGAAGGGTTTGTCGACCGGATGGAGGTAATTGTAACAAATACAAAATTACAGAAACATTAGTAAAAATACCACAACACTCCAAACGAGAATAATCTTTAAAGTCTACTTTGAAGAATGACATGTGACTACCACATGTCGCGACGCCGCTCACCAAGCGTGGCAAGCCTACCTGGGCCCAGGCGACATTACCAGCTGAGAGAAATGCGTACGTGTGACGATGAGGTTCCTTTATTCCATCCGGGATGAAAATTGTAGAGGTAAGTGTCTGCGATTCTTCCCTGTTGAATTCGCTTTGGAGATTCGTCGCTGAAAAACCAAGCGTTGATAAATCCGAGCTTCTGCTACTCACTGGAAACACCTTGGCAATAGAATCAGTCGAGAGCTTTCGTGCTATTAATGCTATTAATGTCTATAGGTAATTTAGCGGCTAAGTTACTTGTATGAGAGATAGGCGGGCAATCTTCCTTATACTCTCCTTCTACAGCCGCTGTTTTCCGAGACGTCTGCTTCTGTTTTCACCGGCGCATGCTTCCGTCGACCAGCATATTGCCTGCGAGATGAGCCTAGTCGATTCTTGACTATCTTCGTCTTGTGACTCTTTATGATCGATGAGATTTGATGATTCCGCTCGTTGCCTTCACTTGTGTCATACTGAGGTGAAGCAACATAATCAAAGTCTCTTTGAAATAGATTCATACAGTTCGTAAAACATTGCTCACCGCCTTGTTGCGTCGAACGGTCATCACAACGTCGTCGGGAATCTGGCATGGAAGAAGCATTCAGTCTCCTCTTATCCTCGTCGTGTTCTCTTTTATTTCGAAATTTCCCGCTGCTCATTTGCATCCCCCGTTTCTTAGCGAATGGAGAAGCTTGCTCACTCGACGCTCGTCGGTCGAAGCGATTGCCATCCACGGGGGTGATATAGCGGGACTCACGGCTTCTATTTTCTTCAATTGACGTTCACTTGCATTTTGCGAGGTGACAGCTATAAAAAAGTGAGAATACGCAATCTGATGCTCACGTCAAATTTGACCTTTGATCTCTTTAAAGGATCAAATCATTACGTTAATACATATGATTTTTCCCCTTATCTTTCTGCTTAGCGGACAGAATCTATCGTGTTGCTGCGCGCGAATATTGCACTAGATTTCGTCAATCCAATATCACACATTGCTTAATTTCAAGAGTAATAAACAGATTACAAAGAACAAGGTGTGTACATCAATGTCATCCCAGAAGGCAATTACAGAGAACCATTAATGCATTGATGTGATCACCTATTTTGAAGCAAATCCTCATGCAAGTATATTAGAAAGGCGTCTTCGGAATGTGGGTTATCTTGCCGAAGTATTTTCCAGATACTTCGGCAAACATAAATATCATCAATACCATTTAATGCACTTGAAAGCAAGCAAGACCAACAGTTGAGGATGGATTTTTATAACTTTATGTTTCGATAGGAACGATATACGCCAAAAACTGTGGACCCACTATCAGTAAACAACAACACGAAACCACAATTCCACAATAAGATATTTTAATGACCTAGATGTACATTTCGGGGGCTACGCTCCTTTCATCAGTGAGTGATTGACAATCGGAAAACACAGAATTTATAAGCAAGTGACAACCAATCAAAACATCTCAAAGACGGGGGAGGGGGCGCATTCCGGTTAACAGATCCAACTTTAGTCCACTTAATGGAACGAACAGTCTGCCAGAAACTAGAGAGAGGTAGCTATCATCACTGTTTAATAGCTGGTTGATTGCACTGTTCCTTACAATCTCTAAAGATTTAAAAAAATATAATAATCTTGCATCCTTATACGTGTGAACAATTTCTCTCTTTGTCTTTCTCTTCATCCTTGAGTGGCAACAAAAATGCTCTTCTGATCTGGTGATGGAAAGCTGCCAGTTTCTGCGAAGCACAATGGTTTCAATCTTTATAGATATACGCTAGAATGAAATTACTTTTTCTATATACGTCAAACTTTAGATTTTTGTCAGATCGGGTGACCAGTATATCCAAAAACTGTAATAAATTGTCTTCTTCTGTTTCCATGGTGAAGTTTATATGGTGACACAAGTTATTGAGAGAGTCCAAAAACTCCATAATATCATCTTCATGTATGTTGAAAATATAGAAGGTATCATCCACATACACTATATGATCAAAAATATCCGGACACCCCTCATAGATCATCGATTGGCCCAATGTCACATGATAATGACTTGCACATCATTTAAATAGCTTCCCACACCTTCAGACACAACTCTGCTTGGACATTGGCAAGAATGGGTCGTTCGGCAGAGCTCAGTGAGTTCCAACGTGGAACCATCGTTGGATGTCACCTATGCGGCAAGTCCGTGCGTGACATTTCCAGCCTTCTTCAGATACCCAAGTCAACAGTAGGCGATGTCATTATGAAATGGAAGACCCGGAGATCAACAACAGTTCAACAACGAACCGGTAGACCCAAGAAACTAACGGACAGAGACCGTCGAGTGCTTCGTCGTGTCACCCGCAGCAACCGAAAGTCCTCGGCGGAAAAAAATGCCACAGAGTTTTGAAACGCCTCTGCAAATGATGCCAGTACCATGACAATTCGTCGGGAACTGCACACGATGGGATTCCATGGCCGTGCTGCTGCCCACAAGCCCCACATCAGCAGGGTCGACGCCAAGCGACGTCTGGAGTGGTGCAAAGCCCACAGAAACTGGACAATGGACCAATGGAAACGTGTAATGTGGGCAGACGAATCTCGCTACACACTCTGGCAATCCGATGGACGAGTTTGGGTTTGGCGCATACCTGGAGAACGCTTCTTACCTGAGTGCACAGAGCCCGCAGTCAAGTTCGGAGGAGGAGGAGTCATGGTGTGGGGCTCATTTTCATGGTACGGACTGGGCCAGCTCGTTCCTGTGCAAGGAATCATGAACTCCGACCGTTATCTGAATGTTTTGGACAACTGTGCACTTCCAACGTTGTGGCAATTTTTCGGAAACGGGCCATTTCTCTACCGACACGACAATGCTCCGTGCCACAAAGCGAGGCGTGTACAGCAGTGGTTTGCGGACTCAGGGGTCGAAGAAATGGGTTGGCCGGCACAAAGTCCCGACCTCAATCCTATAGAGAGTCTGTGGGATGAATTGGAAAGACGCTTGTGGGCCAGATCACATCGGCCAACTTCTGTACCTGAACTGATTCTCGCTCTTCGGGAGGAATGGAGGAACATTCCGGAAAGTACCTACCAACATTTGGTGGAAAGTCTTCCCCGAAGGGTGGAAGCTGTGATTCGGGCAAAGGGATGTGCAACGCCCTATTGATTTCCATGAAATCGTGGCTAGAGCGCAAACGTGCATGTGTGATCATATAGTGTATCTGTAATTCACTACCGGGAAATAATTGAAAGCATTCAACGCAATGCTCTCCAGTTTTCTAATGTGTAGGTTGGCTAGAAACAGGCTGACACTACTCCCATCGGTGTGCCATTTAACTTCTTATAATTATTTTAGATAATCAACTTCATAGCCATCATGATCTAGTCCTAATGGGACCTCATTTTCATGCAAGACTTCTTCCAACAGGGATACTCGGAAACAATCTCTCTATGTCAAACGAAACTGGCCTCTCTTCATTAGCTGTCGCTAAACTTTGAGGATCATACACAGATCTATACTATTTTTAATACTGAAGTCATCTAAAAATTTTAAAAAAACTACTGAAGAACCCAACAGAACTACTGAAGTGCACAAGTCTTGGGAAGTGCTTTTGGAACAAATTGGATAGGACAGTTTGGTCCTGATTTGACTCCCATTGATTTCTTTTTTTGGGGTTAGTTAAAGATGCTGTGTCCCAGAGACTTGGATGAGTTGTTAACCCGAATTCAATACGCATGTACAGCATTGACTAATGTGTATGAAAACCAGTTACTACGATTTCAATTATGTATTGCTTCAGATGGTGACCAAATTGAAAATAAACGAAATTGAAATATTTCATTTTCTGTAATATTTTGTGAAATAAAGAAATAAGTTATGTTAAAATGGTGATTTAGAAGTAAGCATGGTGTGCTCTACAAGTTTTCCATTGCCACTTTTGTTGTAACCAAGTGCGTAACGCGGTTAAAAAGCCTGTATAAATTAGAAACTTCTTCTCGTTTCAACTCGTTTTTGTCCAACAGTCATTTGCCCAGTCCATTGAAATGTATACACGGTCATTATGCCATTTAAAGAATCGACGATTAGGAAGTTTATTAAATTCAATTGCGTTATTCTCCCTATCGTTTCGAGTCAGCAAATTCTTCAAATAGATGGCACTACTAGGACAGTTTCCTCTTGGAATCATGTTGCATTCATCTATCGACTTCATTGAGGCAATCTACATCCGGATCAAGATTAACCCACCCCTTCTCTTCTTTATCTGCAGCCGTAAGAGGCAAGCTCTGTTCGTGTTTAAAGATTTTAATACAACAAGTACTGCAGCCAAAGGCGGTCTTTAAGTAATAATGAATTCCAGTAATGACTTAAGGGATTTTAAGAAGAAGAGTAAATTAATTTTCAGTGAATTAAAATTTGGTCATCTTATTACAAGAAAAAAATTCAACAACAACAACAATCACTACTAATAATTTAATTAGTATATTACTTAAAGAGAAAGGGGAGAAGGATTCATTTACAGCCTTTTTATTCCCAGGGGCGCTTTAATAAGCAAAACTAAAGTGGTAAGAGCGATGACGTTCGACATTGAAAAATTTCCTCCAAATCATCACTCCGATTGTCAGAATTATTTATTTTTTCAGTTCTCTTCTGCAAACCAGTCCTTCCTTCCTTCCTTCATTCACTGCCTCCCCCCCGCAATACGATATCGCGCTCCAACGATTGCAAATGGAAAGCCCGGTCCCAAGATCAGCGTTTTCCGTGAATTGAGCGGCGATGATGTTATAACAGTCAAAGTCGTTTTTTAATAAATAGCTTTTTTTCTCCGAACTGATCCCGCCCCCTCTCTTTTCCTCTAATCTAATCGCCGTTAATGAACCGCTCTTTCTCTCTTTCTTTCCAGTTGCGAGTCGCAACAACAACAGTAACGGTTAGAAAAATAGCGTAGACAAAAGAAAGCAGAGATTATTATTTAAAACTTTTTTTTTTATTTAATGTCTTTAAGACTGAAGAATATTACAAAATCAACAACAGGTTTCGTCACTGAAGTACGCAATAACTGGAATTCCCGACTTTTTTCAAAAAAGTGATGTCTGTAGACTATAAAGTAACTTAAGGATTCGAACTCCTTGAGCCCTCCTATCTTTTGGGCAATAGCTATTAAACCTATTATGTAAGAAAATCTTGTAAACATTCCAAGAAGAAGCTTTAGCTGTGACGCAGACGTAACTTAAAATTTGGGAATTCAAATTTAGCTAAAGCTCCGAATAAACAATGGAAATTCATTTAATTCCTTCCACGTTTACGTCTATTTTATTGCTCAACGTTCACTTTAAAACAGAAATCAATTCCAATTTACCATGCCATATAAATTGCTTTATGATAAGCATAATACAACCAATTATCAGTGTAATAGGAGTACATGTAATTTAGGCAGACCATGTCTGCACAGGGCGTAGGCCTGTACATAAACAATTGCAAACTTGAAATTACAATGAAACAAAATCAATACCAAGAAAAATTCAATTTTGCATATTGATAATATATAAAGATTACAACTCTTTAGACCGTGCACTCCATTGTTAGTCTGCTATATCAACACCTCCTAGAGAGAGAAGGCCTGCGCACGGAAACGTTACACATTGTTCATCATCATAAAAAGTCATAATCTAGGGCTTATTATTGGTAGAAATACGATTAACGATGAAGTACAGGGAGATCATGTGGAGAAATAAAAGTAGTTTTCAAGTCAGTTCTCTTATTTGTTTCATTTCTATATCCATTTGTGACTTCATCGTTAATCGTATTTCTACCAATAAACTTATAAGGCGTAGATTATGACTTTTTATGATGATGTAAGGGGTCATTCAAGTATTACGTCACGTTGTTGGGGGGGGGGGATCAAACACTGTCACTTTGGAGTCAGTCCAAAGTTTAGGAATGGGGAATCCATATGTTATTGTTTATCCCAAGTCCCAATAAAGCCCATCAAATAAGTCGTGATCTTTCTTGACAGATAAGCAATGATAAATTGGAAAGGGAAGGAAAAATTCCGCGACTTGGATTCGAAACCAGGGACCATGTCTATCGCTGGCACCACTCTTACCAACTGAGCTACCGCGGATTTGAACCGCTTTGCTGTTACAAGATATCCAAATGGACTTCATTGAATCCACCAAGCAACTCAATCGGCAGAGCAGGTCGGGAACTATCCTTGCCCTCTTACCAGCGATAGGCATGGTCCCTGGTTCGAATCCAGGTCGCGGAATTCTTCCTTCCCTTTTCAATTTGTCATTTCGATATGCTTGAAGATGTTTCTTCAGTTTATTTATTATCTTATGCTTGAGATCAGCAATGTTGTTCACCGTTTCAAAAGCTCATTGAGAATAATGCCAAATCGCTTTCTGCCTCCTCCAGTGCCCATTTTCTTGAAAGATAAAGGACTCAAATAGCAGAAGATAATAGAAACTATCCATCTGTTTTATAAGTAGCATTTTGCAAAACACTTTATTAAAGAAAATCCAATGAAATACCCTAGCACTGAAAAACGAAACAAGAAAAAGAATTTGTATTAAGTGTGGCACCTATCATGTCCCACTTACTTATTCGAAGCGTCATCAAAAGAGCTGTGCTATAGTTCTGTTATGCCAAGAACACAGCCATCTAGTATTGTGACACAACGACATGAAGAAGTTTAGCCATAATGAACATCAATGAAAAGCAATATGATGCGGAATGGATCGATGATAAGGAAAAAATAATAATCCCAATTACTGAAAATAGTGAAAATGTAAATTTAATATCAATAGAATCCCATGTCCCTTGGAATGAAAAAAGTAACCTATTAGAAATAATAAAAAATTGTATAATGATTATAAAGTAGTTTATTTCTTTTTAATATTTTGAAAAATGGGGTGGGGAGTAAACATTTTATGATGTTACATTAAGGTACTTGCAGAATGAACACTTCCTTTTTTGACAAAATTAGAGAGGAATGTGACTTTGATGTTTGAATTTGCTGCAAAACAAGAAGCAATCAGCATATGAAATAGGAATCATGTATATGCTTTATTGAAGAGTCGATTTTTGCCCCCTCTGTTGCATTACTTTGGCTACAGCCAGTGTCGGCTTTAGGGTTTTTGGCACCCTAGGCGAAAACAAATTCTGCGCCCTCATTAAAGTGCCTTCGGCGGGGTCTGCCGTGTATAGAACTTTGGAAATGTGTTTTTGTTAATAATTGTTATAACAAAGAATTTAAAAATCCCCAAATTAAAAAAAATCCTCAATTATGCGCCCACTCAAATTTTGCGTCCTAGGTTGCCTATATGGCCCTGGCTACAGCTCGTGCTTAACAATGAAGTACACAAACCAGAATATTAAAAGACCATGCTTGTGTTCAGCAACAACAATGTAACATTAGTTGACAGCTTTGTTACGCTGTAGGATAGTTAAAATTCATTGTCAAGCTTCAGCTGTAGCAACACCTCCAAGAAAGAAAGTCTCACAACTGAAAGTTCATACATTGTTACATCATCACATTTCGACCATTGTTAATCGTATTTCTACCAACACCTCCTTGAAAGAAAGCCTCACAACTGAAAAGTCATGCATTGTTACATCATCATAAGTCGACCAAATTTAGGGCTTATGATTGGTAGAAATATGATCAACAATGGTCGAATTATGATGATGTAACAATATATGACGTTTCAGTTGTGAGGCTTTCTTTCTAGGAGGTGTTGATTTCTACCAATAATAACCCCTAAATTTGGTCGATTTATGATGATGTCACTATGTATGACGTCGTAACCCACGTGAAAGACAGGCCCTGACCAACACCTTCTAGACACAAGGCCTCGGCACGGAGGACTCTAACGTCAAACAGTAGGCAGCAAGGCCACTATAAATGCAGTGGAAAACAAGTTAAGAGGAAAAAGGTTTTATTAAACCAAGCTTTTATAATGTTTTATTTAGTGGCAACAATACAGCTTAATTTTGCAACAATAAACAATAGACAAATTTACTCTCGCCATAACGAAATGTCCAATTGTTACAACAATCAATTCGTAGTAATGAGTTAGTACCATTAGAACACGAACCAATGAACCGATTTGAAAATTTTTTTCTTTATCATAAATTGTCATCGATTCTGCATAAGTGTGTCAAATTGCAGCTCCCTAGCTTGTCGGAAAGTTGGTTTAATATTGATTACAAGATTTGACCTAAACAACTCACACAGCAAAGTTAATAAAAGCTTATAACAATGTAAAAGGTGATTTTCGACTGCCCCGGCCTGTATTTTAGTTGGCCTTGCTGCCTACCGTAGCCGACGAAAAAGACAGGCCACGGCGCGGAAAAGTCACCTGATCATCCTAAGTTGAATAACAATGTAATTATCATTGTTTTCATCTTGGATTTTAAGAATCAGTATTTTTTCGTCTGTTGAAACAATGAAGGTTGGATTTTTTCGTTTGTTGACTTTTCCGCGCCGGAGCCTGTCTTTTTCGTAGGCTATGGCTGCCTACTGTATGACGTCAGAGTCTTCCGTGTCGAGGCCTTGTGTCTAGAAGGTGTTGCCCTGGCCCACACCTCCTATAGAGAAAGCCTGCGGACAAAATGTGTACACATTGTTACATCATCATCAAGAGGCTATTGTTATCGTATTTCTACCAATAATAAGCCCTAAATTTGGCCGCTTGATGATGATGATGTAACAATACATACACCTTTGGTCCGCAGGCCTTCTCTAGGAGGTGTTGCCCTGGCGCGGAAAAGTCACCTGATCATCTTTGTCCAAGCAACAATCCAATCTTCATTGTTTCCAACAAACGAAAATTTACTGATTGTTAAAATCCAAGATGGAAACAATGAAAGTTACATTGTTATTCGGGCTAAGATGATCATGTGACTTTTCCGCGCCAGGGCCTGTCTATCTCGTGGGCTACGGTATGACGTTCAGTTGTGCGGCTTTCTTTCTAGGAGCTGTTGGCTGCAGCCAAAGTCATGCAATAGAGAGGGCAAAAATAGATTCTTTAGTAAATATAACAAACAAACAATGGAGTGCATAGACTAGAAGATTAAGGGCCAGTTCACTATCTACTTTCTCAATTGAATGATTACACTGATATTATTATAACTAACAAGTAAGTGTTCCTCATCTCAACAACGTCTGTAATTGCTAAGACTTAGATTGTGTAAGCAATTAACAATGATGACAAAAGGCATAACAGCTTAAGTTTTGTTGGCAGTATTTGTACGGATGCCTAGATCCAGTTACACGTAACTGCCTAATATAAATGTCAATCAACAAATCATATTTATAGTAGACGATTTTGTTATGCTCTGCCCAACGAAAGTTTCCTTGGGGTGTCCAATTAAATTTCCAATTTCAATTGTTAGACATCGTTACTTTTACTTGGCAACATTGACTAACAATTGAAACGGAAATTTAACTGGATACGTTGAACCGAGTAGAAGTTGATCAAATGCTCACAAAATTTTAAGCATTTTTAAGTTTCGTTTTTCATTTCATTTTCCTGGTAATTTAGTCGGCTAACCCGAATGAATTTTTCCGTCTAGTGTTAAAAGAAACGAGCGCGTGCCTCGATAAAGTGAGCATAACGGGCGGCTATGTCTGCAATGCTTAAATGATGAACAAAAAGTAACTATGATTGTTGTATCACATGGTTATCTGAGTAAGAGTTAAACCGTGTAAACGGCAAACGTATAGACGAAGAGAATGTTGTTATTGTATGACTAATTAGCAATAGTTACACAATACATTGATATTAAAAAAAATATTGACATATTTGATGGGGAAAAATCTCCCCCTTCCTCAAAACAATGACGTCGTAGTAGTAGTCCGTTTCTACGAATTGCTTATAAAATCTATTTTCTAATGGATTAGCTGTTTATGATTTATTGACTTTCCCTCACTTCATCGCCTTATCAACTATAGACGCATTCAAACTCCACATGAGCGAGATTATTTTTATTATTTCTTATGAGCGTTCAAAGATAAATTCGAAATTATCAATACACGAGTGAGTGATAGGTGTTAGAAAAAAAAAAAAAACGCTTACTCATTTCCCTGATGGGAAGAAATCCCTCAAGCAGAAAGAAAGGCTTGTTTTCGTTAATTTTTTTAAATATTTAATTAGAAGCAATGTTTATCGTGTTAAAAAAACAACTGTATAGTTCCTGATTCTAAATGCAATTTGTAAGAATAAACATGATAAGATCTTGTTATGCTTTCACCGATTGTCGTTCTTCCTGCTTTTCAATTAATTCAAGGAAAAATGTGAATTAATGTGATATGATGGTGTCTGAACACTATCAATGAATTTAATTTTATAGTTTAATTCAACAAGTTATCAACAATTCGCGGACATCAAAGCTTTTTCTTTAATATCATGTTTCGGAGAAACCTTGTCAATTGTGTTGAATTGGATGAGTCATTAAAATATTAATTTTTGTTGTTAACAAAAAAATTATTTCCAGAGGCGGAAATTTTTTTTAATAAATAAAAATGAAACAAAGGGATATTACATAAGCCTATAAATAAACTGCATTCGTATTTTTATGTATATATTTTTATATTCCAGTTTCGTAGCAAAAAAAAAAATATTACTATTTGAAAAATAACCAATCTTGAGTACTCGAATCACGTGAAGTGCTTCACCTTTGTCCTAAGGGATTCCAAGAACTATCAGTTAGAGCCAAATGATTAGAATTACATATTGAAAGAATTATCGATATTTCATTGAATTTTTTTTCATTTTTTTTGTGATTCACTACGATCAAAGTGTAAATTTTATTATCCGTTCGAAGGTCGAAAAAAGGCTTTGTTTCATATGACCAGTTGATATATACTAACCTCTCCCTGAGTTATGTTTATCTAATCAATTTTTTTTTCCTTGTACTTGGAAATCTCGTCGATTTTTTTTTTTTTATTTATGTATTTTTTTTTTCATTAATAGCGATAAGATTAGCACGCTCCTGAAACTGCTTCACTTAAAAGCCAAACTTTCTCTTCTTGTGTAATATTTTTCCTCAACTAACTCGTTATTTCTTAAGAAAATTCCTTTTCCTTCTCTTTCCTAAGCAAACTTAAAATTAAAGGATTTGCCATTGACGAGCAAAGGTGTAGTGTGTCATCTTTGACGAGTGATTTTCAATGGCTAGTAAATCTTTGAACTCTGAACTCCCCCCCCCCCTTCCCCTTTCGTTATTATTATTATTATTCCTGGAAACACTTCTCTGAAAAACATTGCTCAAAAGCTTTTGCAATGCGATCTGCAATCGAAATTGTTCGAATGGAATTAAACGTGATACAGTAATTCTTTTTTTTTTCTTTTTTTGAATAAGGGAAAGCAAAGATCTTTGACTGATGAAATCGCTTTTTTAAATCTGAAAACAAGAAAGAAAGTAGATGTCATAAATTCAAATTTAAGAATTCTCATCCATTAACCGTATCAAATATACGTACAAATGAAGTATGTAAATTATTGAAATGAAACGAAGATGCATCTTGCACTAGATGTCAATTTAATATGTTCATCAATAATTTAATATGTTCTCTTCCCTTCAAGATCTTCGATAAGAATTACAAATGATTTCAAGGTTAGCTAAGTTATTCTCTTGCAGAATAGGACGCACATGTTGAGCAATTTGACTAGTTTACAAAATCATCTTAAGCACAAACTTGCAAAAAAAAAAAAATGAATAAGTTTTCAAAATGAAGACGCTGGATTGCATAATTCTATGTAGGATACATTTCACTGTTCCATTTTTAGTTTATTTTATCAATTTCAACTTTTTTCTACAAACAGACCAATGAATTAGGAAAATATTTTATTGGCCCCCCCCCCCCCTTTGGCCCGAATTATAGCATTTTATGCTGATTGGCATAGAGTCAATAAAGTGTTGAAGCACTTTTAAATCAAAAAAAGACCAGGCGTTCACCAGACGTTCCTTTAAGTTATCGCAGATTTCTTGGAAGATAATCTTGCTGTCGGATTTGTTTTTTCAGCATGTTCCAAATATTATCTATAGGGACTTTGAGGCGACCGGGATAAATGAATTGCAAATATCATTTGTTCACCTCACAAGATATACCGGATGGGCAAGAAATAACGTGAGGTGTTCAGAGCTCGCTAGCGGGAATTCTATTAGGCTAAATGCAGTACAATTTGGTGTATATACTTAGTGAAACATGCAGTTTCGATTTCTGCAAAAAAAAAAATAAAAAATAGTACCAAAAGTCGCTATAGATGGGGCTTATTTCAAGAAAACAATGAATACATTTGCATAAGCGCGTTCCGTGTTAAGCAATCATGACAATAAATTGCAAGGCTGAGGATTTATGCAGGATGTCAGGTGCAGCAGATCTTGCGAGAACGTTTTTCAGACAACAGAATAATTAGTCGTTCATTTCCCATGGTATGGCCACCCAGGTCGCCTGATCTCAACCCTTGTGATTTTTGGTTATGTGGATATTTGAAAAGCCTTGTGTATCAAGCACATGTTCCTGACCTCTCAACCTTAAAGGATCAAATAACGTTACATATCAGACTAATTAGTGCAGATATGCTGCGAGCTGCCGTAGAAAATGTCGTGTACCGCATGCAGCTATTGGAACAGCACACTGGTGGTCATATTGAAACACATTTGTAATTAAAAATAAAACACTGTTTATTGTTGTTACTAAAGTTGGTTTGTACGGTATTTGTTCATTTGACAATTAGGTATTCATTATTTTCTTGAAATAAGCGCCCCCTATGGCGACTTTTGGTATTATTATTATTATTATTATTATTATTATTATTATTATTATTATTATTATTATTATTTGCAGAAATCGAAACTGCATGTTCCACTAAGTATATACACCAAAATGTACTGCATTTGGCCTAATAGAATACCCGCTAGCGAGCTCTGAACACCTCACGTTATTTCTTGCCCACCCGGTAAAATACAGAGAAGCCACAAGCCAAATAAATATCAGTTTCAGACTATACACATGTCATTTATTATTTTTTTGCGACTTATTCTTTTGTCTTTTCTTTTATATAGTCTCTCCTCGATTATCCAAGATGACGTGTGTTCTGTTCAACTTTTCTAAACATACGGCTCTTTCTCTTGAATAATAGTCCATCTCGGAATGTCTGAACTATTGCTAAATAATGTGCGCAGAATAACAGCATTGTCGTTCTTAGAAAAGCTGTCACATGCAGGACAAATATGCAGCACTGACGGATGGACTGAATAGAAACAACGTTTAGGCAGTCCGTGGGGACCAGATATTTCTGGAAAAGGATCTATACCGCGATACCACCACCAAAATCTTGAGTTGGGCATGCTGGATTAACTGTTTCATGGAGCTCCTGCCAGACTCTCTTCTTACCGTGGGGACAAAACAAAGTGTATAATGATTCATCCACATCACTGTCTTCCAGTTTTCACGCGTCCAGTGACGACGTTCCATACACCACTGTAGACTAACTCTCCTGTTCCTTGCGGAATTCAGGGATTTTCACACAGTCATGCGACTTCAGATTTCAAACCGCTTCAATTAAGGCGCATGTTCTGCCAGATGTGGGTCGGGAATTGGTTTGGTTAAAATCACAAACAATGGATGTCTTTTTCTCCGTACAAGTCGTTTTAAACGAAGGTGGTCTCGCTCATGACTGGTCATCTGTGAGCTACAGTTATCTCTTTTAGACAAGGACTATGGCACATTTTTCCAACGGTTGAGAATCCAGCTAGACGAGCACAAACAATAATTCGAGCACTTTTCGAAGTCAGTTAGATCCTTCTCTTTTATCCCATGCTAATCAGATTCAATGATTACAAGATTCAACCAACTCCGTCTTAAATAGGTGATATGTACAGGCTTGAATCACATGATTTCAAAAAACGTATTAAAAATAGTTTCTAATTCAATGGCCAGTCTATTGGTTTATCTTGAGGGACTAGTTGCCGAGTGATTATATCCCAGACATGTTCAGTAGGTGAAGGGAAAAAATGGGCCTGCCGTTCTGCGGAAAAAATTTGAACATTCATGGCGATATGTGGTCAGCTGGAATGTAGCGTCAGGAATGCGCTGAAGGTAAGATATGACTCCTGCCTCTGCAAGTTCCTGATGTAGCTGCTACTGTTAGGTGAGAAGGCTCCAAACACTATCACATCAGTTATTCGGCCAATATGACAATCTATGCTGGATAATAGTCCACGTTGAAGAGGTATTCGTCAGAAAACACAAGTTGCCAATCCGCACTCAGTGTCTGCGTTTATGAGCTCATTGTAAAGGACTGAGCGCTTGTCCTCTGTGCAGTAGTTACGTCTAACTATGGAAGCTACCAATACCAATCTGCTTTGCAGTGCCCCACTTTTATGCTGAGATTGTGATGTAGATAAAGTTTGGCCGGTGTCATGCAGAACATGTCTGTCATCCCTGGTATGCCACCTGCGTAGTCCACTGCACGATTTCGATACATTCAGTTCTCTTCAGTCCACCGCTTCCACATTCGCATCAGTGTCATGGTGTTTCGCACATACTCAAAAATTAATAAGCACTTGTCACATGTCTTGTTACAATACCCAAATTTTACTTAATCAACATCTTTAACTCAGTCATCTTTGACTGTTCTATTCACAAAAGCCTAATGGATCTAGAGATATTACCTCCCAATAATACACTATTAGTAAAGTGACAGTACATGATTCAGGAAACTTCTGCACCTGGCATGTGCAAACTAAGCAAGATGTGCAAAATCAAAGATTTGAGCCTCTTAGAACGCGGCATAATCGGCCGTGCCAGAAGAACTGGATTCAGCATTTCTGCAACCCTCGGCATTTTGAGCTTTTCTCATAAAACTGTTTGCTCCTGTGTACCGAGAATGGTGAAACGCCAAGCACCATGACATATCGTCAACGAAAGGGGTAAACGGCCATTGGAAAATACTGTGATCCCATTCGTGAAATAACTAATCAGTGCGACAGCGGGATAGACGGGTTGAAGCGGATTGTAGCCCAAAAGCAGATTTGTGGCTCAGAAAACTTCGAATCAATACTCATCTTCAACACTTAGTATCAACCAAAATTATCAGTGGAAACAGCATGGTACGAACATTCATGGCAGAAGAGCTATTCCAAAAGCAATTGCTATAATGCTTTGAAGCGACGACAATTGTGGAGAGAGCACAGAGAGGGCAAGTTAACTTGGCTGACGAATCTGCTTAGTTTATATTAATTCAGAACACCAGACAAAATTATGCTTGAAGATCGCAACCCTTTCATGTTGACTGTCTCCTTCCTGTAATCAAACTTGCGTGGAATCTAGGGTCATTTGTAGTTTTATCTCAGCTTTGTGATAAAAGGCGCAGCAATATCTCAGCATTGTGAGCGACCATCTTCATCCTACGCTCCTAATTTTCTTCGCTTGAAAAGGCCTTGTATTCTAAGACGACAACGTCCTCATTCACACTGTATGCTCTGATGAGCACGATGTTGAAATGGAGTATCTCGTCATGCCTCCTCAGCCTCCTAATCTTAATACATTGGTTCAATGTGGGATTTTTGGAAGGAAGGGTGCTGCTAAGTTTCCACCTCCAGCTAAAATTTCTGAACTAGAGATACGTGATGTTTTGAATACAGTGTGAATACAAGTTGTAACGCAGGTTAAGGGTGGGCCAACCCCCTACTAATAAAAAAGATGTTGTGTCGTTTCACAGGTGTTCATATTATTTTGTCTATCCTACGTACAAAGGAAAAATTTCTTTATGCAATGAAAGGGTCACGCAAAAAGAACAGGAAGACCATATACAGCATATCGTTATGAGGAGATACCAATCGAGAACCCTGATATCAGTCCGATGGATGTTCAAAACCGGGATATAAGACAAGGCTTAGTTTGATCAAAGCGATTATGCTAGGCAGGGTGTGACTGGCTGGGTTGTTAGGTTTTTGGGCGCGTCAACATCTAGATGTGTGCTCTTTCACGCGATTAATATCTTTTACTTATTTCTGAAACAATTCAATGTTGCAGGAATTGTAGATGGCATGCCTGGCATTAAGGAAGGAAGAGAAGACTGTGCTGATTCTCATACCCGGGGAACGCTCCTACTGTACCATTGCTGATCTCAAGGTCTGGCACCCCGAAAGAGAATCAATCACGCACAGTACCGTCGCATAGTGATATCACATTTCAGAGATACTTGGACTGTTGAACATAAAGCTCGTACAGGCTGGCCAAAAACATCAACCGATGAGGGTGCCTCAACAATGGTGTTGGCAGCATTTGCAAAGAGTCCGTAACCAATACCTCCTAGAAAGAAGGCTTGCGCACGGAAACGTCACACATTGTTACATCTTCATAAAAGCTCATTGTTAATCGTATTTCTACCTGTAATAAGCCCTAAATTATAACTTTTTTTTGGTGATGTAACAATGATCACCTTGTGATCGAACTGTACATCTGTGGCAATAAATGTCAACTTTTTGTGGTCAAGTGGATTTTTTGTCTCCTAGTTCTTTCAAGTGGCATCCATTCAAAGTTCAGATGCAGCAAACGGACTTGAGGATGATCCGGACAGACTTGAGGAGTTCTGTACCTGGGCTCTGGATAACTATCGACTGAATCCTTCAGTTGCATATAGCATTGTGTTCAGTGATCAGGCAAATTTTTATCGTCCATGATAAGGTGAACCGTCAGAACATGAGAAATTGGAACGAGACGAATCCTCATTGGACAGATCCACCGAAAGTCGTCAGTGATGTAAAAATTTTGATTTGGTGTGGGATATGGGGCACTCGTTTAATTTTGGTTTGATGTACCCTAAATGCTGATCAGTACCTACAAATGCTGTATTTCCGTCACTGTTGACAGAAGATGGCAGTTTCCCAAGTTTTTTCTTGCAAGATGGTGCACCACCACGCGACGGACGTCATGTCCGTCTATGACTGGATTAGCCGGCGGGGTGGGACGACTTAAAACAACTTATATATTCTTTGAAAATTTACGCAAACGTCACCTTCAGCAAACGCATCCTACAGGCCTATGACAGCATTACCCCCAACATTCTTGTGCGCATGCATAATGAATGCATAAAGCGCCTTGAGCTCTGTGTCCAGCAGCAGGGAGAATACAATGAACACATCCTTTAGCTGCAATTCATTTTCGGTGTGTTTTTGTTTGGAAAGTGTCAATGTTTTTGTTAATAACCCTTGAATCCCAGCAAATAACTAAAATCCGATTGCAGAAATGAATTTGATATGCCACATGACCCCTTTTCCCCATTTAAGAAAAATGAGCCTTGGCCAAAAATGGCGAATTTCAAGTTGGCGACCATACTCCAAAACTGTCCCAAAAGATAGAGTACCTACCCTATTCTCTGCTAGCATGGTCACATCGTTCATTTTACACACCATTTCCGAAATACAGCTACGTCCACTGACTTTTGAGTCACCCTGTGTATTCGGAGAAAAAAGGAAAGGGATACTGGAAAATTACAATGGGAGACTGGAATGCAAGTGCAGGAGAAGTGACGAAGGAAATGTGGCTTTGGAAAGAAAAATACGAAAGATGAATAGAAAGATTGATGGAACTTTGAAAAGAAAAGAAAATGATTGTGACGAAGACGTTGTTCAGAAATCGCAAAAGAAGACCATAAATGGAAGGCGTTAGGAAATGAATATAACCAAATAGACTTTATACTGGTGAAAGAACGGTTTCGAAATGGAAAATGAAAACAGCACGTGGAGCAACGACAATGTCTTACTTTGGCAGAGCTTGAAATAAAAATGAGATTAAAAATGCCAGTAATGACCAAGATGCGGTATTTGGCAAAATTAGTCAAACAATATTAGGGTCGAACAAAGAAGTGATTGGTCAAAAGATAGAAACTGAGATGGAAAAGGTTAGTACGAAACAATGTAACGAAGAAGTTGAAGACAGAAGAGACACAATAAAAAAGGGAATTAATAAGGTTTTTGAAGAATATACAGGGTGTTTCAAAATTATGTACAATAAATTTAGTGACATATTCTTCAGGTCAAAAGAAGACGAAAATGTTCTATAGCACTTTGTCTGGAAACAATTTTTTTGCGAGTAATCCAATATGATACAGTAGGGAAGCACGGTAGTTAGCGGACGATATTTTAGCAGTTCCAGCGTTTCGACCCAACACTAGGTTGAGTGGTTTGTTCCATTTAAACCTACTTTAGGGTTGTTCCATTAGTTGTGTACGGTTGTTTCCATTACTGTAGTTTCACTACTGTACATCCACTAGGAATATCAATTTCAGAACGTTTGCGTGCTTTGACATACGCTTTACGATTTACGTAAAAAAAAATCATGTACACGTATTCCAGTGCAGAATACACTGACATGCACCTCATGTATGGTCTTGCGGACGGAAATGCTGTGGAAGCAAGAAGACTCTACCAAGAACGCTTTCCGAATAGACGTTTGCCAAATAACCGAACATTTGTATCTGTCGACAGACATTTGAGGGAGCGTGGTTCCTTTGGCCGTCAAACAGGACAAGGGCGGCCTGTAGCACATTCTCCGGATGAGGAGGATGTGAAAATTGACATCATACATGATGAACCACAGACAAGCACCCGTCGTATTTCTTCCATGGTACACATTCCGCACTCATCTGTTTGGCGCATTCTTCACCGTCAGCTTTTGCATCCATACCACCTGCAACTGGTTCAGGCACTGAACCCAATGGACTATCTACACGGACAACGATTTTGCCAATGGATACAACGTCGTCATGCTGCAGACCCTAGTTGTCTCAGCCAGATACTTTTCACGGACGAAGCAACCTTCACCCGGACAGGAATCGTGGTTCATGCATGATGGCGCCCCAGCACATTTCAGCCATGTTGTGCGAGCACACCTTAATGCTGCATACACGAATCGGTGGATAGGTCGAGGTGGACCGGTAGCCTGGCCTGCAAGATCACCCGACCTTAATCCCTTGGACTATTTTCTGTGGGGTCATGTGAAAACGATCGTCTACAGCACAGAAGTTCCTAACATTATGGATCTGCGACAACGAATTGAAAATGCATGCCAAACCGTTCGTAATGCTGGCGACGAACTCTTCCATGACATCAGACGGTCGCTCATGCAACGAGCCGAAGCGTGCGTGCGAGCTGGTGGCGGGCACTTTGAACAATTCCTGTAATTTGGAGCCACGGGTTTAGTTGGCTGTATCGCGTAAATAAATCGTTTCCAGACAAAGTGCTATAGAACATTTTCGTCTTCTTAAGAATATGTCACTAAATTTATTGTACATAATTTTGAAACACCCTGTATATAGGATACAGGATAGGAATGAGAGCCAAAAAACCCTGGACAACGCAAGGAATGAATGCCAAGATGGATGAAAGAAGCAAAACGCAGAGGAAGAAAGAAAGAGATATAAAAAACTGAACACAGAACTGAAAAAATAGTAACAAAGCAAGCAAGAGAGACGTGGCTGGTAAAGAAAATGAACCATTGTCCAGAAATGGATGACATGATCTGACATATTAAAAACTTGACAAGCTACAGTAGAGACAACATCCTGCGATCACAATTTTTAAAATATTAAATATTTGATGAAATATGAGCATTTTTACTAAATAATGTTTAACTGCTACTTTACCAAAATGTTCTGATCTGCTACTTGCCTACTCTATAGCAGGTCATAGTCACTGAAGATGATTCTCGAAACGTCGTCGGACATTCATTAAAGATGCTGCCTATTGCTATTCCTGGACATTGTTTCTTTATTTATTACACAGCAATATAGACCACAATGCAAATGTTATAATTTATTAGCCAAATATATAGAGCTACGAGGGGAGATCAAAAAGTAAGTTGCATTTCCACGGTATGGCCATTTATTACCCCACCTATACAAAAGCAACACGGCTATAGCAGCATACAATGTAAGTTCACTTTTCCACATAGTCCCCAAGAGACCCTAAACATTTATCCGAATGATCAACCAACTTTTCGATTCCTGATGCATAGAAATCTCCTCCAGCGTTTTGTAAGCACACGGTGACAGCCGCTTTCACCTCCTCATCGTTTCGAAATCGTTGTCCACCGAGTTCCGTTTTGAGCTTACCGAAAAGATGAAAGCCGCATGGCGCTAAGTCGGGACTGTATGGAGGATGTTGTCAAACCTCCCACTTGAATCGCTACTGCAGTTTCCCTCCCAGGAAAACATTCCCCAAACGGTCACACCTCCCCCACCAGTCTGTCGTCTGCCAACGACGGTGTCAGGATGCCTGTTCTCAGATGCTTCCCGGCGAATTCTCCATCGTCCGTCCACTCTGTTCACCAGAAACCGCGACTCGTCAGAGAAAGCAACCCTTTGCCACTCGGCCGAGGTCCAATCGCGATAGTCCATTGCGAATTGGAGGCGTTTTCGGCGATGCACAGGCGTCAACATGGGTGCTGCTACCATACGCCTGCTCCGGAGCCCCAACCTCAAGAGGATCGTTGCACTGTTTTTATGTTGTGTCAGTTGCTCAACAATGGCACGCCGATTGGTCTTCACAACGGCAGCCCTAGAGCAGTTCACAAAGGTGTCCGTTTCTGAAATGCTGCCCCCGATCACTTGCTCTGCCCATGACGGCGACAATTGCTGTGTTAATGGATGCTACTACACGTCTGCTGTTGTCAGCTTTTAATGTTATGCAATGATTTTTCATCTGCATACCATGGGACGTTCCAACATGTTCGAGGAGAGGTGGTCATATTAATGTGTCCCGACCCTGTAAAATGATGTTAAACATAGCTTAGATTTCATAAAAATATGTCCAGACAGTAGATGAAGATTTGGTCTGGCGCTTGAACGTAGCATTAGTTTCCCTGTTCAGAAACCAGCAAAAGTCACCCATCATATTTGGATCGAAGCGGCCTTGCATCTTGTCTCCATTACATTAATTTCTTGGTGAAATCTTTCACCATGTTCGTCGCTAACAGCCCCTAAGTCCAGCGGGAAGAAAAGAAGACTTTGGAGAACATGCATTTTTAGCGACATTCTACTGCCCATTTGCATGTAAGCTGTAAGCATGTTGCCTACTAATTCAACATACTGAGGAGATCTGTAATTTCCAAGACAAAAGCATCCCAAGCTGCTAACTCCAATTCATTTAGTTTCATTCTGAACTTAGTGTCCCTCATCAATTCACGAATCTGTGGCCCAATAAATACTCCAGTTATTCATGATGATCCTAAAATAAATTTAATATGAATTTAGCATCATAATTAAATAAATTACATCCTGACGTGATTGAGAAATCTGGAGTTCAGATTTGGAATCAGCACACTCAAATTAGCCTAGAACACTTACATTTGTCAAAGTAGCTGACAAAAAGTATTTTTGTGACAGGATAACATTATTTCGATGCCCATTGGATGTGTCGTATGGGAAATAAATTGCTTAAATAGTTTAATATGATACTTACAGTAAAGGTTTTCCGTGCTAAAATCCTGATATTTTTAAATAAATGTGACAATACGTTGTCACTAACCTAGAAGTATACACAACAGTAAATCAATTTACAGGCTTATGCCAAATAGATCAATATTTAGAAGTTAAATTTATATGCAGAGTGTCTTACAAATTGTACAGCAAACATATGGCAAACATATAACTTTAATCATAGTAAATGAGTATCATAACTCGGAGATCATTTCGCACAAATTTCATCATGAGCTTTCTTGATTTTATGTAATTCTGGAAAAAAATAAGAGAAATTGTAAAATTATTTTTGCTGACTACAGAGTACACGGGCTTGCCTTTTTTGAAGGGTAAATTTTGTGGTATGGAGCCGCGGGCCCATGAAATTAAGCAGAAGAGTGCAAGCGAATTCTCGGGCTTGGGGTTGGTGACCCTGCTTTAGATAATATAAAAGGAAATGATTCATCATCACAAACATCATCTTGATGTCACCCTCCCTTAACAGAATTCTGTTGTTATAATAAAAATCAGTTGTCATTATTGAATGTCATAATATGTTAAAAAACGTTCGCACGAATTTCACAGATTCCTAAAAGGCACAAATAATTGTTTTCGTAGGTTAAGAGCGTTCTCAGTAATAACTTTTATTTTATAAACATGGAATATAAATCCGATGCAGCACCCATAAATCGAGAAATTGAAAAGATTGTTTTCATTATTTTTGAAACAAAGACAGACTAAATAGCAAGTTTGGTAATTAATTTATTTAACACCTACGCGTTTCGTGGAAACCACATCTACAACTACGTTCAGTCAAGAACGGAGGCCTGTTTTTATGGCCATACCCCTCCAATCAGAAAACTTTCTCATTGGAGGGGTTTACAACCGCAGGAAATCCAATCGTCATACAATAATAAAGTATAAGGTAATCCAATGGCATGGCAAGACTATTTGAACAATTCATCGATAATAAAATTAAAACTGACAGCTTATGAAGATAACATAGAAGAAAATAAATATAAATTTATAAACCATTAAATAAAAATTAAACATTGATGTTATAAATGAAATTAATTGCAATAAATTACAAGATTGAGTGTATTATATAATGGAAGGGGCGGATGATTCATAACACCTTCGTAGAACGGCTCTTACAACCGAGCTCCGATACATCGATGTTATTCATGAATCGATTTTTTGGCTGTTTTTGTCACATCATTGACTACATCTAAAATGGCGCTGTTTTCAAAGTTAATTTGATTATTTAAAATACGTTTGTCTCCATTCTTTATATATTTTCTGATTTCCAAGGCTTCTATTGTTAAAATCCGTTTATGATCCCGTTCCTTCCTTACGATATCCATTATGTTCTCGATGGCACCGAATTGATGTCGATTGTTAATGAGATGGACGGCAAAGGCCGACTTGCCATCCCCTTTCAACCAAGAATTGCAGTGTTCTTCGTATCTTTTCTTAAACGACCTCTTCGTAGATCCGATGTAAAACGCGCCACAATCGGGGCATGTTAGCTTGTATACACCGCTGGTTCTGTAGTCACATTCATGTTCTTGGTTAGCGACTCTTGGGTTAAGCATATATCGGCATTTGTTGTTGGTTTTAAACGCAACTCTGATGCCTTTGTCCCGAAATAAGTTGCTGATTCTCGTTATTTCTGGTCCTGTATAGGTGAAGACTGCGTACTTCTTATGTTCACTCTCATTATTTTCTCCGATTTCTTGCCTTGGCCGTCTGGTTTTTCTCAATATTGAAGATGTAATTTTATCAGGGAACGAATTAATTCTTGCGATATCGAAGGCGAGATTGATCTCGTCCTTCCTATCTTTCACTGTGATGGGGTATTTTTGTGCCCTATTGAAATAGTAACTGATTGCTGCATACTTTTGTTGTGGTGGATGGTTCGAGTCGTATCCTATTACATTGTCGGGTGCTGTTGGTTTCCTAAAGATGGTGTACTCCATATTATTACGCATGATTAACCATGATGCAACCTCTTTATTTTTGCAAAAAATAAAAAATAAAATAAAATAAAATAAATAAATAAAAGCAAATATCTGCTGTTTGTTTTTGCCAGAAACCTTAATATCAACAAGGTGACCATAATTTAAGAGGCGGCATGTAGATACAAACAAAACTAAAAACTTCTTTGTCTACAAGATTTTCGAAAACATTAACTTTCGGATCCCTAATATGTTTCATTAACTTGAAACAGTTTTTTGGTAACAGAATGACCCGTCATGGACATGTCTAAAAGTCAGATCGGACTTCACCCTCCCATATTTTTATTTATTTATTTATTTTGAAATAAGGTTAGGATACATACCAGAGCACGACAGAGATTCGAATGGTCCGATGGACCGACGTGTTAGATCTCTGAGAGCTTGAGCAAAATAATGAAAAAACAATTTTTTGATTGAAAAATGGAAGGAAAAATTCTGCGACCCGAATTCGAACCAGGAACCTAACCTCGACTATCATGGCCGACGCCTCTACCAGTTGGGCTATCGCAGACACCCAAGCTGTCACAAACTTTCTGATGGTTTGGATAGGAGAAATTCTCGATCTGAGAGCCAGGAGCCCGCCTCCCATTGGGCTTTCGACCGTGACAACTTGGTTGTCTTTAAGACACCTTGTGACAGCTTGGCTGTCCGGGTGTCTGCGATAGCCCAATTGGTAGAGGCTTCGGCCATGATCGTCGAAGTTCCTGGTTCGAATCCGGGTCGCAGAATTTTTCCTTCCATTTTTCAATCGAAAAAGTATTACCTGTGTTTGGAGACAATCTCCAGATTATAATTATTATTATTAATGAAAAAACAGTTTCGTGTTAGTAACAACAATAAAAATCAAACTAAAATAAAAGGTCAACAGGAGCATAAGTACCACTAAAAACACAAACTACAAGCAGCCTAACAATATCCCTCTACTTAAGGTGCAAAATATACACACCTTAAAAATAAATAACAATTAGCTGCGTAACACACTGACTCATAAACGGGAGCACCCAGGTACTTAACAAACTGCTCGTAACAAACAATTAGAAGTCTGCAAATACCAACTACGGATTTCCCAGGTAGGAACCCAAAAATCAATATTTACCCCAATACCTCGTATGCTAAACAATTAAACAGAAACTAACCTTCCAGGAAGGTATCATCGGAAACGACCCGCCGGGCCAGCATTATGTATAGTTGGCTGTATGGGCGAGACCAATAACAATCAGCCATTGCAACAAACCTTTGAGATAAAGAGAGGTAGGCTCCGTCTGCTCCGAAAATAGTCATTAAGTAGCCCCGCCAGGAATCGTAATACAGAGGTTGAGTCAAAAGTAGTAGCCAACTCGGGAGGAGAGGGGTAGAGTTTGACGAATTCTGGGCGAAGACCACTTACCACAAGGGTATATCGCAGTTTATTAAGAGAAAAGAGTGGGAAGAAACGTCAGTACGAATTTGAATGCCATAGACATTGAGCCACCTGCGTCAGCCAGTGTAAAAATATGGCAGAAAAATTGGTGATACGCGGACTCCTTCGTCACTATTGGAAAAAGGGAACCAGTGCGCGAGCAGCAGCCGCCGAAATTTGCAGGGTGGAAGGTCAGGGTGTGACTGATGAAAGGACAGCACGACGGTGGTTCTCCCGCATTTCGTCTGGAGACATGGGCCTGGAAGATGCGCCAAGGAGCGGAAGACCCAAGAAAGTGGATGACGCAGCCCTACGGAAACAAGTGGAAGCCAACCCAGGCAGCACCACCCGTGGACTAGCGGCGGACATCGGGACACCACAATGGGAAAGGTCAACAGGAGCAGCCGAATTGTGCCCGACGAGCTGACACCCGCGCAGGCACAACAACGGGTTAAGATGGGTCGTCAACTGCTGGAAAAAAATCGAGGTTCTGCCACATCCAACATACAGCCCCGAGCTGACACCTTCCGACTACCATCTCTTCCGGTCCACGGCGCTTCGCCAATGTCAGTGAGGTTGAAGACGCCGTGCGTGACTTTTTCACCCATAAACCAGAGGAGTGGTTTCGCGAGGGCATCCGCCAACTGGCTGATCATTGGATGAAGACCATCGAGCATGATGGACTCTACTTTGAAGATTAGCAATGAGTGGTTCCTGTCTGGTGCCCATTTAAAAGTTTGCGCGGTGATCGGCCGCTACTTTTGACTTAACTTTTGTACATGTACGACAATAGATTTTTAATAGCTTACGAAACACTAGGTATGATGATGAAACGTAATGCTGCAGTTAGGTTGTATCGAGACTGATACCCTAACGAACGCCATCCATTTCGTCAAGCAATGCGTCACATTATTCAAAGATTCGAGGCTACAGGGAATGTTAATGCAGAACGAGGACGACCAAGGGCACAAGGCGACGAGGATACAACAACACTAGTTCTGGCTGTAGTTGCTGCAAATCTCCACACAAGCAGCAGAGCAATTGCTGCAGATGTTGGGTGCCATCAGAGAACTGTTCTCAACATTCTACACGCACATCATTTTCACCCATACCATATTCATTGTCACCAGGAGTTACTGCCATTGGATTATGTTGCTAGGGCCGCCTTCTGCAAATGGTTACTTACCTGCCTGGATGACAATCCAAACTTCATTCATGAGGTGTTGTGGACAGATGAAGCCCAGTTCACCAGGGATGGAGTTATCAACAGACACAACGATCATCATTGGGCAGACGAAAACCCACGATGTCTGTGAGAAGCAACTCATCAAGTGAACTGGAGAATCAATGTGTGGTGTGGATTGTACAATGGCACTGTGGTTGGACCGTATTTTTACGATGGAACACTGACTGCAGAACGCTACCGAGCTGAAACTCTCAACGTGGTAGTCATAGACTTTATTGACAATTTGTAAGCTACAAACAGTTCACCACTGATTGCGGGTGATTGGTTGGTCCGATTTGGATGATTTTTTTTTTGTTTGTTTGTTTTTAATGCTGAACAAGTTTGCAATTAGGTTTTTTTCTCTATCCCTTATGGTTTTTGAGATAAATTTTGAATGTCCTAATTAGCATACTTGGGATGAGGAAAAGTGCACCATGGGATAGGCCACCCACAACTTCCTATTCATTGGATTCATCAAAATTGACATATCTGCTTCGGTTCAAAAAATAAAAGAGGGGTTCAGACTTTTGTATTCATCTTGTACAAATGTAGAGGACTGTTTGAAGAATATCTGGTATACTCTTAATATGGACAAAGAAGCAAAATAAGATACAGGAAAGAACTTAGGAACACCAAGAAGAGTTCGAAGAAACAATTTTTGTAGTTTGAACAGTCGTTTAAGATTAAGTGAAGTAGACAATCCCCAGAAAATGACACACAAGCAAAATGAGGAATGTATCCACGAGTAGTAAAGGAGGAGAAGAATGTTCGATGGAAGGTAGTGTAATCTGGATATCAATCATTGCTTCTGGTTTAAGTTCACTAATAATGAATCCATATGCTGATCCCAAGTTCAATTATGGGTGATGATCAAACAAAGATATTTAAAAGAATCTACGGTTTTAATCAATTGGTTGTCATAAAAGACAGGCAAATAACTAGGTATATTCAGTTTGTTGTTACCATCGCATTATTTTTCTCAATATTTACTGTTAAAGAATTATCGGCAGTCCAAGTTTTTAAAATATCCACCGCATCATTAAAGATGCGCGTTAAGTTCATAATATCTAAACTAGAATCTAAAACTGTAACATCATTGGCATACATTAAGACCTTCATTGAAGAAATGGCGGAGAGAATCACCGGTATTACATTCATAAATAGGTTGAATAGCAGCGGAGAGAAAACAGATCCTTGGGGTACCCCCAAATTCCTATCAATCGCAGACGAAACACTAGAGTAAGACAGGTAATAGCTTCGGTTTAATAGAAAATTTGTCAGCCATCGTAAAGGTGGGCCACGGATGTTATAAAAGTGTGATAGTTTAGAAGAGGAATGGGCAAGGAATGAAACGCCTTCGCGAATTCAAGAAAGACAGCACCTACAAATTTATTAGCAACCATTCCCGAAGACGCATATTCTAACAACTCGTAGCACGCCGTCTCGACATAAACCCAGAATCATAAGTGTATTGAGACAGTCGCATAAAATAGAGTTTTTCGAAAATCTTTGCAAAGGTAGGGAGCGCAATAACTGGACGATGATTGGCAAATTGTTTGGTTGGTTTGGTTTATTAGAATTTATGGCGTCGACAACTAAGGTCATTTTGCGCCTTTTACACAAGCTATATCTGTACGCAGCCCAGAACAAACACAAACATCCATGCCCACGGCGGGATTCGAACCCACGACCAGGCGGACTCGAGAACTAGAAAGCCTACGCCCTAGCCCTCTCGGCCACCTGGCCGGCGCAAATTGTTTGGAATCCCCTTGAAATAATGTTAGCTATTTCCTCTTTTTCTCGAATTTCTACACACCAATGAATTAGAAACATGTGTGAAAGTTTTCTCAAATATTTACGATTGTTTTACAGTTGAGGTCATATGAGTTAAGCTTGTAATTATCACCTACACTGACTGCTCAACTGTTTTGGTGCCGACAGTTATTCCTATTGCCTACTGGAAATCCTGCCGCATTGTTCCGCCATACCAACCGCTTCAGGGCCTTCCGATCTCTCCATGACGTCGTGTTTCCACTTCGTGATAATAGCACCCAGTCCACTTTGGCAGGTTCAGGATCGCTCCTATGTCTCGCCCACTCTGGCCATTGATGTGGCAGCCTATGGCAACTCCACGTTGAAAATCGCTCAGCTGCTTTGATGGTAGCATTTTACCTCAGCATGTGGTAAGATACCAAATGACGCTGTCTACACATTATCTTGCTGTTTTATAACGAATATATTCAAATTATTGTCCGAATTAGCATAGTTTCTTCCACTACGACAGGTGTCAATTGAGCAGTCGGTGTATTTAAGAAGTTGGGTGAATCTATTCATAAGACCTCATCTGTAGAAAAGAAAAAAAGGACGTAACTGACTTCGAAAATGTACTGAGCTTAGGTACTCGTCTAGCTGGGATCACGATGGAAACAACGAAGCAATTGATTGGATTCTCGAAAGATGGAAAAATCAGCCACAGTCTTTGTCTAAATAGGGTAATTGTGGCTTAGAGACAATCAATCATGAGCGAGGCTACCATCGTTTATAACAGGACGGTGTAACAATTGAATCATGCACTGGGAATTGAAACGGTTCTAAATAGACAGTTGCATGTCTATACGAAAACCCGTAATTTTTGCAAGGAATAGGAAAGTTCGTTTACAGAACCATCTGGCACATGTCACTGGACACTGAGAAAAGGTTATGCATCTGACGAATCAGGATACACGTTGTACAAGGCAGAAATCCCATGAAACAGTGTCCAGTATACCGTATGATTTTTGGTAGTGATACCATGGTATGAAGGTTTTTCATTTTGTATGGAATTGGTTCCCAAATTCAAGGAAAGTCAGGTGCGTTCCGTGGACTATCTGAATACGGTTGCCGACAAAGTCTATCCAGCAATGCTGAATTTTTCTCCTGCATGTAACAACTATCCTATTGTCCATCACGCACGACTGATTCAGCAGTGGTTTTTAGCGAGAACGTAGACGACTTCTGTGATATATCCTGGCTGCTCCAGATCACAACCCCACAGAGAATGTTTGGGACATGTGGAACAATAGCAAGTTCCTCTTCCACCAAATCTTCGAAAACTAAGAGAATATCTGGTGAACAACTAGATTTCCATTACCTTACAAGTGCTTCAACACATTGCTTCTAGCCAACCCTAATACAGGCAATTCGGACCAAAAGGAATGCAATAAAATATTAAACAGATTTTTCTAATTCACTGACTATTGTGTGCACAAAATACGATAAAACGTTTTGTGCAGAATGGATCACACATGAATATAATGAGAAAAAGCAGAAAAAGGGCGAGTGCAGCAATTAATATAAAAAACTGGCTAAAGAAAACTTCTTTCGAGCACGTTTGCTGTTTTGTCTAAAGAAATCGTACGACCCATTAGTGTTACAACCACTAGAAATGATTTTTAAAAGGTTGTAATGCCAGAAGAGAGTTTGGTTCTATGAAAATAAAATGCAAAGTCCTTGACCATGTCTCTAAGCAAGGAAATAATGGAGTCCAAACTGTCGAGGAGGCAGTGTGGTTTCCAATTTGGGCGAAGCACAATGGATCATATCTTCACTTCAAGGCAAATCTTCGAAAAATAATGGGGGAGTATGCAAAAGATGTCTACGCTTGCTTCGTAGACCTCAAAAAAGCATATGACAGATTTCCTCGGAAGAAGCTCTAGAGAGTATTGCAAGAGTACAGAATAGATGAGCATGTACTGGTTGGTGTACAAAAGCTCTGTGATGCGTCCAGATAAATGGCATTAAGGCTATTCACCATGGATGTTGGGCTTAGCCAAGGGTGTGTACTGTGGCCATGAATTGTTCATTATCTTTATGGAGGGAAAATCCAGGCGATGAATTGTTATTGTGGTTATCTGCTTGATGGAGGTTGCTCTTTGGCGACGACCTTGGCCTCCTTGGATCTTCTTGTACAAACATTTAACATGCACTGTTCTGGCTGTGAAGAGGCTGTGATGAGGCTGTGATGAAAATTCGTATGGCTAAGACCAAGGTTCTGGTACTTTCAAGATAGTCTGCTTAATGAGTTCTCCAAGCTAGGGGAGCCCTATTGAGACAGGTGGAGAAGCTCAACTATCAAGTTCTGGGTGGTAAGACAGAGAATTGGATGCTTTGATCGGTGCAGCAAGCTGTGTCATACGTGAACTGTAGCAATCAGTGGTAACAAAACATGAGTTAGGAAACAAAACCACCAAAGGTCTCAGTTTTCAAATCCATCTGTCCTCATTCTCACCTATGGTCATGAGTCTTGGGTAAAATGTGAATATAGGTCCAAGCAGCCAAAAGTGTAGCAGGTGTTATCGTATTAGAAAGAGTGGACAGCACCACGATAATGGAGTCTTTGGGTGTTGAGCACTACTTCTCCATATTGAAAGATGTCGGTTGCATTGATATGGCCATGTGGCAAACTGGTCTTCCTTAGGCAGCTGTTACATGCCAAGCTTGTGGGTAAGAGACCAAAGAGTCGGCCTAGAAAGAGGTGGCAAAACTACATGGAGAATCTGGGTTTGAGTCGCTTGGGTATTACCATTAAGGACATGCGTCTGATGGAGTCTGGCCTGATGGCAGAAGATTGACCTTGATGGATAGTAAGCAACACCCTTCAAAAATCCTGGGTAGTCTTTAAGTGAGGCCTTCTTATATTGGGCCAATATGGTTTAAGTTATCCCCTTCTCCACCTCTCATTTTCCACTTTCACAGAGCAAAAATTCTAATATGAGACTTATATTTTAAAATGGTAGAAATCTATGATTAATTAGGCATTTTTTAAATCATCAGTACATTAATATAGTCTTGAAAATCAATTCCTTAAAGGAAAGTGCTTATTAGGAACTTTAGCAAAAAGCTACTTATAAGAATGTACGCTTGGTCTATACGTTTATCCGGCTGTCTGTCCGCCATTCGCACGATGTCTGTACGTTGGGTTAACATTTTCAAGTTTTGTTTTCGACAATGTCATCATCAAGGTCAGAGCTCGTGTGTATCAACTTTTCAGGCTTTTTCGTGTGATCTAACAATGAGACTTTTTCGTGTATATCAAGATATTGCATGTAATATAACATTGAGGAGTAAGGAGTCAACAATAGAGAATGCAACGATCTTGATACATTAATAATTGTATTTCTGCGTCACTGCTAAAAGTTATTGAAATGTTTGAAAGATTTTATTTTTTAATAAAGCCATTCAGAAAGAAGGCATAAATATGATTAATGATAAGGAAAACATGCAAAGAAGATTGATGTTTTTATTGCTATAAATGAGGAAGTACATGCACTGTAATACAAAAAAAAAATTGAAAAAAGACCAACAGAAAAAAATCTTCTGTATCACAAATTTGAGTAATAGATGTTTGATCACAACTGCAAATTATTTTAAAACAGAATAAGAAAATATTAAAACCCGTTTAACAATTTCATTATTGCTTGAAATAATTATTTACAAACTTGTAAACTCACACTAGAAAGAATGGAAAGGGCTACCCTGACAGCAAGAAAAACAAATATAAAACACATATTGGCAAACTGCACTTAAAAATTAACTGACGGTAACTTTGGTAAAAATAAAAATTTAATGGAATGCGTTAGCCTTATTTATTTTAAAATTTACTTTATAACTTTATCTGACATGTTTTTAACAATAACTAGATCAAAATATGTTGGATCAGGTTTTAAAACAAAATTTAAATGGGCGTAACATTATCATATGTTATTTCTCTCCACTATTTTTTTCCACCTTTCTTATCTCAAAGCACACCTTAAACCTATAGTTAAGCTTCTACAGCACAAAATTTAACCTTTATGGTACATTTAAATTACGGTGATAAAGTATAAAATTGATATTTACCTAAAACAATATAATAAATAATTAAAATTCTTATACATTTATTTGTCTGTTTATTAAAATTTTCGCAGCACATCTACAATTCTCTCACGGTTGAAAATCGCTTTTCTGCACTAACATAAAATCTACAATTGTTAAAATGAGAAAATTCAAAAAAATCTCAGTGAGCTGCCTCTCCTGCAAAAATATTTGATAAACTCTCAAAATGCTGCATTAAAAATTTAATAAACACGGAAATTTCAAATACTTATAACCACAGAATCTAACAAACTGTCATAGCATAACAAAATTCCATACTAATAAGAACTTTTAAATATATTTACACACCATCAAATTTAGAATTATAGAGTTTAAAAAAAATCAAATTTTTTTTAAGATAATTTAAATTATCAAAAATAACATAAAAATTAAAATAAAATAAATTAAAATAAAAATGGAAGTCAATTTAGATTCTAAGAGCTAACAGGCATGCTTGCGAAGAAAGAAGCAGAATGTACTCCAAGAACAAATTATAAAAAACTGCTTATTTAATATATGTGTGCTTTAATTCTACATAAGAGTATAAATACATTAGTAGCACACAGGCTAGACATTTTGTATTCAGTGAACTATCCATCTGCAGAATATATTTGCCACTGTTCTATGGAAATACATTTGGTCGGAAAATGTGAAGAAATATTCCAGATTAATGTCAGTAACCTTTTCTTGAAAATGAGATGCTCTATGAGAAAATGTAAAAAAGAAGCCTACATAGTTTGTAATGGAAAAGGTCATAATACCTTACATCAGCCTAAACAAAACTGTTCTTGCATTGATTTTTCTATCTACTACGAGGCTGAGTCAAATGAAAACCTTTCCAATGCTGATGACCAAATGTGGAAAGGCGTGATTGGGAGGAATGGTGACCCCGATTTAAATGCGAATGGGAGGGGCTTGTTGGATCTCTGTTGCAACAACAATGGACTTTCCATCACAAACATTTTCTTCCAGCACAGAGATGTCCATAAGTATACCTGGTACAGGGATGCAATGGACCAGAAATCGCTGATTGATTTTGTAATCGTTTCAGCCGAGTTATTCCGATCAGTGTTGGATACTCGTGTGAGAAGAGGGGCAGAACTATCAACTGATCACCACTTTGTTGTCTGCACTTTGCGGTTCTCTGAATCCATGCCAACCAAGCGAAATACTAGGTTCAGACAAACTTGGCGCATCAAATGGGAGGAATTGGAGGATAGAGCTGTGAGGAAGACCTTTGCAGATAACATATCTTCAAGTTTCAAAGAACTACCCAGTAATCGTGGTACTGTTGAAGAGGAGTGGCAGTTGTTTAAAACTACTGTGATTACTTCGGCTGCATTGTGCTGTGGTCGTAAGCGGCCGAGTGTGGCGCAGGGCAGTGAGAAAAGGACTGCGTGGTGGAACGGTGAAGTTCAAGAAGCTGTCAAAGCAAAGAAGGAAGCCTATTTGCTATGACTTGCAAATAAGCCAAGTTCAAGTCGAGTGCGGTACACTGAGGCGCGAAAAGCAGCAGCAAAGACAGTATCAAGGCCTGGGAGAAGTTCAGGGAGAAATTGGAGGCAGACTATGGTTCGGCAAACAAGGTGTTTTGGCAGACCGTGCGCCGCCTCCGTGGAAAGAAGTCTCATCACAAACTATTAAGAGTTCCCATGGGAGGCTTCTGAAAACGGAGGAGAGCGTATTGCATAGGTGGAAGGAATACTTTGCATCTCTTCTTAATCCGGTGACAGCAACAACTGAGGCAAATGAGGTAAACCTTGGAGCGGAGAATAGTCATGGTAGTATCACTGTATCATGGTAGTATCACTGAAACAGAAGTCAGATGGGCAATTAAGTCCCTGAAGACTGGTAAAGCTGCAGGTGATGATGAAATCCGGTCCGAGATGTTAAAGGCCTTAAGTCCGGATGGTATCCTGTGGCTAACTCGAGTGTGTCAGGTTGCTTGGATATCTGGACAGGCCCCTAAGCAATGGCAGACAGGAATTGTGATCCCTATCTTCAAAAAGGGAGATCAGAGAGATTGCAACAATCATCGAGGCATCTCTTTGCTCAGCATTCCTGGGAAAGTGTACGCTAAGTGTCTGGAGAAGAGAAATCAGGAAATAGTCGACTCCAAACTGTCGGGGGAGCAGTGTGGTTTCCGACCTGGCCGAAGCACAACGGATCACATCTTTGCTCTAAGGCAAATCTTTGAGAAATCCTGGGAGTATGCAAAAGAGGTCTACGCTTGCTTTATGGACCTCGAAAAAGCATATGACAGATTTCCTCGAGAGAAGCTCTGGCAAGTGTTGCAAGAGTATGGAGTGGATGGGCAATTACATGGACTTGCTATCATGTCTCTGTACGAAAGCTCCGAGATGTGTATCCGGATAAATGGCGTTAAGTCAAGACCTTTCACCGTGGGTGTTGGACTCCACCAAGGGTGCGTACTGTCGCCCCTCTTGTTCATTATCTTTATGGACTGGATAGACAGGGCAGCCGAGGCGATGAGTGTGCTTGCATGGGCGTGCTTGCGTGGAGAGGTTGCTCTTTGCTGACGACCTTGTCTTCCTTGGGTCTTCTGGCACGAACCTTCAGCATGCACTAGACCGGTTTGCAGCCAAATGTGAAGAAGCTGGGATGAAGATCAGTGTGGCTAAAACCGAAGTTCTGGTCCTTTCAAGACAGCCTGCTCAGTGCGCTCTCCAAGTTAGGGGAGCCTCATTGAGACAGGTGGAGAAATTCAAGTATCTCGGGATTGCATTCACGAGTGATGGATGGCAGGAGAAAGAATTGGATGCTTGGACTGGTGCAGCAAGCTGTGCCAGACGTGAACTGTGGCGATCCGTGGTAACGAAACGCGAGCTGAGTAACAAAGCCAAGCTCTCCGTCTTCAAATCTATCTTTGTCCCTATTTTCACCTATGGTCATGAGGCTTGGGTAATGACCGAAAGAATGCGATCACGGGTACAAGTGGCCGAAATGAGATTTCTGAGGTGTGTGGCAGGTGTTACCCTACTTGATAGAGTGCACAGCAGTACAATAAGGGAGTTTTTAGGTGTTGAACCGCTACTTCTCCGCATTGCGCTGGTATGGCCACGTGATATGGATGCCGCAAACTGGTCTTCCTAGGCAGTTGTTATTTTCCAAGCCGGTGGGTAAGAGACCAAGGGGTCGGCCTAGAACCAGGTGATGTATAGCGAACAGATAGGTCCATGTGTGTTTCTTTCTTATATAAATCTATAGTTTAATTCCAATCTTGATGAAATTTACAAATTTGATCTTCAAAGCAAGATGGTCACTGTTTACATGAGATTTCGAAAAAATAATATTTATCGATAATAAGTCATGGATTTAAATTCAAATTATAAACCAAAAATATATATTTCCTGACGAACAATGCAAGGTAAAGTTTGTGCAACAATAGTCTGCTCTGTTTGTTTCAACAGTAGTGATAGCAACACAGAATTCTAAAAATGATATGGCATTAAATACAAAAATTGGAGAAAATATACCAGATTCAGCCAATCAAATAGTTATGCATGTAAGACATGTTCATTAAGACATGTAAATGAATCTCAAGACTGATCATTTTATAAATTTCATTAACAAAAATATTTTGAGGACACACGACTTACATGTATAAATCGAGGACCACCCTCTTATAAAATATAATATTCTTCGGGCTTTCTAATTTCCTGACCATAATTTAAAGTTTCGCCTAATGGTTGTCAGCATATAGCTGGAAGGGTCTTCCTCCTCTGAGAATCAGTGAGAAGGCGTCGGAAATTTTAACAATACATATAATTCTTGTCCTTTGTGCTTTTCTTAGAATTGATAGTTGTTAGAATGTAACATTTTCTTGAAAATCTTTAAAAATGAGCAGTAAATGGAAAAAATGGAGAGTTAGCAGACTATTGAGAAACAGTGGAAAGGCAGCAGAGAAAGCAGCCCCTTCACTCGGTGCTGTATCGATTTTTCCAGCACACTGCTTCAACTAAACAAGTGGTGAGTGACCCTGTGGCCGTCGATGCAAATGTGTCAACAAAAGAAACTGCGACTGCCAGATCACACCAAGTGATGCATGCACCAGTTTTGCTTCAAGACCTCGAGAGCAGAGTGTGAATTGCAACAGTTTACCAATTAGAAAAATTGATGGAAAAATTCCGCGACCTGGATTCGAACCAGGAACCCCGTCTGTCATGGTCTATCAATTGGGCTATCACAGACACTTGAACAGCCATGCTGTCACTAAGTGTCAAGAAGGAAAGCCCAATGGGAGGTGGGCACCCGGTTCAAGAGATCGTGAATTTCTCCTATCCAAACCATCAGAAAGTTTGATGAACACACAATAACAAATAAAGAAATTAAACTGGAGCAAACACCAAACATTCGGTAAAGACTACTTGGTTGTCTTTAAGACACTTAGTGATAGCATGGCTGTTCAGGTGTCTACGATAGCCCAATTAGTAGAGGCGTTGACCATGACAGTCGAAGTTCCTGGTTCGAATCCAAGTTGCAGAATTTATCTATCCATTTTTTCTAATTAATATCATTTACCTGATGCTTGGAGTTTGCTCCAGTTTAATTTTTTTATTTCCTAACAGTTTATCAATTGTTAGAATTGCAGAATACACAGACACAAACGATCATGTACATCCATCGCCACCCAAGAAGAGAATTTTGGAATTGTGGAATTTTTAGATTAACAAATGAATTTTTAAAGGTCAGGTCACACAAAATAGAAGAACTACAGCCATAGCCAGGGCTGAAAAAACATCAGATCAAACTATTGATTCATTTTCATTCTATTTCCTCCCAATTTCGTAGCCATACGCATTATTCCATACATTGTTTCTCCTGCACTATGGGTAAACTCGCTCAGCTATACATAACATTCCAACAGGAACAGGGGAGAACTGTTACAGGGCCATCCATTGGGAACATTTTAAAAGTTTTTTTTCGGTTTTTCTATATGAATTTTTACTGTTTTAATATGTTAATTTTTACTGTATATTCCCATTTAGATATTGCAAATTTTCATCAAAAAAGAGCCCAAGCAACGCCGGGTATATCAGCTAATCTGTAATAAATCCATATTTCTTTGTCAATTTCGTTCTACAGTTTACAATATATCTATATCCATAATTAAATCTTATTCTTTGTATTGTAACCATCTGCCCACAACGACCAAATGGCAGTTGTCCCGAGGGTGGTCACTGTAAGCAAGTTCCACTGTATATATCATGATTCATTACCAATAATTAAATTGAATTTTTTAAGTTCAAGATCATTTTTTTTAAATGATAATTTTTGCTTTTATTTATTAGGAAATATTATTATCATATAAAACACTGACTTTCTTAAATGTTTTACTACAAATGCAACTGCAACTCCTGTTGAATAAAAATGTGATCAGCAACTTATCACAAATCTCATATTTGTATCAAACAGAGTACCAGGAATTGTTACCATAATACCCACCTCCAATGTACGTTTATAAGATAATATCAAATGTTTTTGTTGGAAATAATACTGATAAGTGCTTAACATCATATAAAAAATTTAATCTTCATATCAAGCTTATTTCATGGTTAATTAAATTTAAGAAGAACATTTTTTACTATTTGTCGATCAAGATATTGTTTGATTGCGTGATTTGTAAGCACTGTAAAGCAAAAAAAAAAAAAAAATATACAGATATTATATGGTTTTTCTGATATAGGTAAAATACTCTAGCCTGCAATTCAGGGAAAACAAGAAATTTTACACTTCACTTTCCTATAGTAAATGAAAAATGATTTTACATGCTAAATATTATCAAAAGTCTCTCACGGAAAATAAACTAATCAGATATCTTTGTGTGTACACAACTGCTTACCTGAACAGATTTTTTGTTCATTTATGTTTATGCTGTACTATGCTTATGGCAAATCACTTCTTAAAATAAAAGATATAATAGCATTTAAAATATGTAAACTATTATAGAATTTTTTATAACTCTTAACTCAAACATAAAATTATTTGCATAACTATAATTTTTCTCTCACTACATATATAAGTCGCAGACACACAGCGTAATTGGACACTTTGTGAAGTGTCTACAGCAGGTCAGACCGATACACTAACGATGTCAAATCCCGTGCAGGGAAATTTTAGCTATCACAATGACAAAAAACTGTTTTAATATTTGCCATATTATAATTAAATGAAATTTAAATTTTTTATACGAATTTATTTTAAATATTATTTTCAAAAAAATGGTTTGTTATTAGTCATAAATTTCAACAATTTTTTGCAATGATTATTTTAGTTTTTATAAAATTAAAAAAATGTAATTGTATAAATAAATATCAATGCAAAGTAAAACTTTTTGAATGGTTATGGTATAAATTTCTTGTAATATATTCGGTTTTACCTTGTGAAATAGATGACAATCTCAAAACAAAATTCTATGTGAAAAATTTAATAAGCGGAAACTGAAATGATTATTCAAAGATATTGAAGCACGAAGAAGAAAGCATCAACAATTTATGGTGAATATTATAAGATAATATTGAATATTAATTCTAAAAACGTAATAAAATGGATAAAAGGGAACACAAATTTCATTTTTTTTAATTTAATATTTATTTTCATTCTAAACAAAATGAATTTGGGCTGATTTACAAAACAGTATTTGTGGATGAAACATATGATATCAAAATTAATTAAAAGTCTTTCAGTATTAAGGCACAGCATACTACCTTAGCATCTACTATTGCATTGCCTACCATCCTTTTTACAAATACATGTGCATCTTTTTATTGAGCAATATTTTTTAGATGATTTGCAAGAACACTTATAATATTCTTGCTCTCCGCAACTTTGTTTAACAGCTTCTTGCAATGTCAATTCATTTTCCTTTTCGTTTAAAAAAGTTAAATCAGCCTTCTTGATATTCTCGATTCCGAACCAACCTTTTACAATTCCATGTTTGCATCCTATTTGATATAAACCATTTTTTTCAGTGGTCACAACACCTATGAGATTTTGTGGATCGACTGGCTCCCTGTCAACCTTTGGAATTGCTAAAAGTATACAATCTCCTACCGCCAACGTGGGCAATTTCTAAATCTCGATTGCTGTTGTACGCTCAGGTAAACGCTTTAGCATAGCTCTTTTACGCCACCCATTACACATCAAAAGTAGTAACGCTATCATTAGGCCATGAATCTGGCTAATAGCTAAAATTTTCCTGCACGGGATTTGACATCGTTACTGTATCGGTCTGACCTGCCTTAGACATTTCATGAAGTGTCCAAACAGATACTGTAATTCTACCTAATTACAGTAGGTGTCCAATTACGCTATGTGTCTGCGACATATATATTTAAAGTAAAAGTGGATAGAAAAATATTCATTTTTGATATATTTAAAGCTGCAATTTTTTTAATTTTCCAAAAGAATTAAGTAATCTTCATTTGGGATGATTAATCAATTTTCTTTTCTTTTATTTCTTCTATAGTGTTGCCTATAAAACAATGATAAAAACATTTTGCAAACTACTGAATGGTAGAACTACAAGTATCGGAGGAGCAAACACTCACCTCACTAAGTGACTACCTTATTGGGATACATACATTACCCTACAGTAATAGAACAGACACCTCTAATTTACATGAAAAATCTGACTCACAGACTGGACCCCATGCTCGCACATCAATGGCTGATTTTATAGTGTTGATATGGTAATGCTGGCCTAGATGGAAAATGGCTAAATGAAGGGAACTTAATGAATTTGAGAGAGGAATAATAATTAGGTCCCACACTGCAGACATATCCATTTGCAAAATTTCGGGAAAATTATCACAGCTACGCTCAATTAGGTTAGGTTAGGTTGTGAAGAAATGAAACACTGCAGACATCAGAAGACAGCTCCATTGTATCCATCATGATCCCCAAAACACCCTGATTGCATCCAACTGGTATCGAAGTGCAAGGTTCATAAAAACCGCAAGAAACACTATAACAAGGAGTTCAATAGGCAAAAAGAGTCAATCTGCATAACTGGCAACATTTTGCAGAAGGAATTGCATGCACTCGGCTTTCAAGGATGTATAGCCACACATAAGCCAAAAATAAGACTGCCAAAATCCAGCAGGGTGTTTGAAACACCAGGATTGGACTGTCTGTCGAAGAGTGGAAAAACATTTTATGCAGTGACGAATCACACTACACTCTGTTCTGTGAATGCCAGAGGAGCGCGTTGTCCCAATTGTGAAGTTTGATGGTGTTGGGAGTGTTTATCACATCATGGCTTGGGCTTTTGCATGTGGTTGAAGGGAATTTGAACTCTTAAGCCTACAAGGACATTTTAGGCAATCAGGTGCTTCCTACGCTGTGGGAATTTTTCGGTAACGAGAATATTGGGGGTTTTTTTCAGGATGATAATGCACCATGTCTACTTCGGTTTTCGACAGCCAGTGACATAGACATGAATGTCAATCGCCTTCATTGGCCTGCACAGAACCCTGACATAAACTCATTCGAACATTTTTGGGACAAATTGGAGCGTCAAATGAGGGCCAAGAGCCACGTCTGAATTTACTGCTGACATGGCTAGGTTCTTACAGCAAGAATGGAACCAAATACCAGAAGACATTTATCGGAACCTTGTAAAAGAATGCTCAGAAGGGTGACAGACGTAATTTTTAGCACAAAGAGATCCAACAAGATACATGTGTAAAACAAAATAGTATAGCACTTTTCCCACACCTGTGTACTGTCCATTCTATTTTAGTAGGATAGTGTACAACAGAACAGCTCTTGATGTTCATTAATAAAATTTACTAAATTATTTATGTTTTCCTCCTGAATTCTAAGACAGATTAGACACGAAAGCATGGATAACAGATTGCAATTAATCACAATGTTCTGAAAGTTATACGAAAATTAAGAACAAGACATTCATCTTAAACACCAGTGTGAAGGAAAATGTCCGAAACTTGTGCATTAATAAAACTTGTCTAATATATATTTAATGCAATCTTTGCTCTTACCCCAAATTCGCTTTGTAAAACTCTTGGCTGCAGCAAAGAAAAGCAAATATACTCCAAATGTACTAGCAAAAAACAGTATTAGCTGCCACCAGTTGAGTAAATTAAAAACAGGATAAGTCCAAGCATTTGTAACATAATATATATAAAGTGTCCTACAAATACAAAAGGGATTTAAATAGACCTACAACCTTGTTAAAATATTACTAAATTAATTTTTTATAGATAATAATAATAATAATAATAATCAAAAACTATACAACTCTAGAATTTTATTATTTCAATCTTATTTCATAGATATCTGCTATACTTCTACAAAAACATAAAACCATTAAATTAGATTTAAGATAGATTACATTAATTCTTCACTTAAAACATTCTTTTTCAAAATAGGAATAGAACTGTAATCAAAGAGCTTTGCTTGTATTATTTATTTAATATAATATAATCTCAACTTTTCATTTTAGGACATTTTATTTATTTGTTTAAAATGAGGTTTTCTTCCCATTTAGGAGTTTTTCACCAGTGATATCAAGATCTATTGAAACCTGAAGCCTAGCAATTTCAGCTATCGTGCCAGCGTATAAAATAAAATAAAAAATTACAAAATAAATCTTAACTGTGAATTAGCTGCTTGATTATGATCATGGCATTCTGTTTAATTACTATCCCATCAGAAATCCAGATTCAGCAGAACCACAACTTGCACAAATATGAGACTATTCACTGGCTTACTTATTAAGAACCATCTTGAGGCCAACCTTTATTTGCATGTCTAGACCATCTCAAACCGGAATATAGGGAGAACAGTGGATATCATAGGGTAAGGCAATTTCACATGTGGTATAATAGCAGCCACCAACAGAAGAGCAGGTGACAGCTTTTAATGAAGCAGTGATGCTTTAGGCTTTCACAGATATGGTTTCAAAAGGGTTTGCCGATTGGTGTGATCACGGAAAAACCATCATTCAAAGAAAAAGATCATAACTAGGTACAGTGAACATAACAATCGTGAACCGTTGGCAATATGATGTAAAATTCAGGATGTTGTCTACATGCTCAAGGCACCTTATATCTCCAAGGAAAACTAACCGTCAGATCACCAACTGAGGAAATTAAACCAACTGAGGTTCATCTTTTTTTGCTGTTTATGCCATTTTTGTGCTCCATTATCAACATTGTGAATGGGAATCATACTACAATTTTCCACCAGTGGTAGTCAATTTTTGCTGATTATAGGCCAACCCCCTACAGTCCCAACTACTTACAAGATTTAAATAAACTTGGAAACAGTGTAGAAAAACAGTTAAAACTGGGTGGAATCTGGTGAAGTATATATTTTATAAATATTGTATATATTTGCTTTTTGTACATCAATAAAAATAATTTTTACTTTCAACAACCTACAAAATTCACATTTCCAAAGGCATTTAGCTGGCTTTGCACATGCAGAGATTTTATGGAAGATTATTATGAAATTATAATGCTTCTCAGAGAATGAATGAATTATTGGGGAGATAATGTTTCATGTTCTAAATGAATCTGGATAAAATTTCCTCTGTCAAAGCAGGGAGGATAGTTCTCTAAATCAAAGAGAATATTAGAGAATTATCCTGAAGTGATGAAAGGAGCGCTAGAAGACTTACATATAGAGACAACGTAAAGGGGGGGGAGGGTAAGTATTGGAGGGAACAAGTGGGAAGCCTGGAAATGAATTAAAAGATGTAGTGGGATAGGACAAGAAAGAGGACCAATGGGAGGGGACAGCGAGAAAAATGCGATAGAATAACACATATACAATCTTTAAGCCTAAAGGTATGTATACATCAGGCATTCGAGCACAATGTAAGAAAGATCTTTGCCTGCGGCCAGCAAGCCCACTGCGAGACGAGTGCAATTTGATCACCAAGGATACTTTGGTTCAGAAGACTCAAGCGAGGCAACAAAGAGTAAGCCACAAACCCGTTCAAAACAGAAGTGAGAGCCACTCTGAGTTCATCACAAAGACAAGAATTAGATACTGCGAGCACAAGTTGCGTCATTCGAGGGTGACTCCTCAAACTATATAAATGTAATAACTGCATAATGGTCAATATTGCTGTAAACATTAAAAATAATAAAGGAAGGTTCTAGGAAAAAGCAATATGTTATAGCTTAATATAGCCGAGGCGTTTCAAAATAAATTTCATCATAAACTATTCCACCAGATTGCTAAGAGATACCTTAAGAGTTATTTTCCTGTGTGTGGTTTTAAGATAGCCCGATCCTGATTAATCAAAACTGAATGGATGTAATCAGGAACCATACATCAAATCTATTCCAATTTTCTTATTTCTTTTATCTTTACTCTTTATTCATAACTAGATAGATCCCGTCAAAATTTGACGGTAAACAACCCATCTCCATCTCTTTAATTCTATTTCCTATATTGTTGTTTATTGTTATCATTGTTAATTGCTTATGTAATTGTTGTTAATCTGATCATCAATCCTAGCAAAGTTTTGGATTGTGAGATCACTGTGAAGAGAATTGCTTGATTTGCCAGCATGAGCAATTTTGAATTGTAAATTACCGCTAATAACAGTAAAATCCCATTACAACCTACTCCAAGAGAACTCGAATTTTGTACGTTATACTGAAACTGGGGGAGGGGGAGTATGGGCACATAAAACATAAGAATACATGAAGTGTAGCATTTTTTTATTCATTACAAATACAGAATATACGTACATGTAGTATTACAGTTGATTAAAAATATCTGTAATGACCATTTTCTTTTCTTTTTTTTCTGCCGTCACGACCTGTAATTCTTCTGCAAATTGTTGAAATGATGCTCCGACTTAAATAAAGTGGCGTTTACAATGTGGTAAACATGTTAACAATTAATACACATACACAATAAGAAATATACAAGTACATTAAAAAATTTAAATTAAAACTAAAATTAAAATAAATAAACACATGATCATACCATACTGTTGATAGGCAATCGTCCGTCAAGTGAAGCCTTCCTGTCTCATTGCCCAGTACAGTATGGGTTCCGCTGAGTTGTATCCAGAGATTTCCGGGTTTATATATGCTACAATGACCAACCAATGAAATGTGAACTTGGCTTAATTAGCCCATTGGCTTAAATGATGACGTATCGTTTCATTTTGATGTATTGCCATTTTCCACTTTCACATGGGCTGCTTAAGGTATTGACCAATCAGAGCAAGGCATCTGAACGATGTATGTTGTAATGAAGAGATAATTTAACCGAGGAAACGTAAAATTAGTTCGTTAAACTGAAATGTACGTTAAAGTGAGGTACGTTAAACTGAAACTTTTTAGCATTAAAATACCTAGATTTCGGCCGGGGATTTTAAATTTGTACATTATTTTGAAATGTACATTAAAATGAGGTACGTTTAACGGGATTTTATTGTAATAGTAATTATGGGCACAAAAACTAATTTTGAGACAAATCTACAGACTAAGATCTTTCATTTAAGACCAAAATGAAGTTTAGAGATGCAGCAGTTTTCTCCAACAAACTGTCAAAAGAATCACCCTTAGAACTTATATATATATAGATGACATACTCTAGAGGGGGGGAAAAGGTTTTATACAAGATGAAAAAAACATTTAAAATAATTCTTCTACATTAACTTTTTTCTTTTCTTGCTTATAGATATGTAATTAAGCATCCTTATAGTTACAGAAAGTTGTCACTTTGCACAGCCAAAGATGTGAATGGCTTAAATTTGATCTGGCATTTTGATTTCACATTTTCAGGCTTTGGAATCCAGTTGTAATGAGTGCAACTGGTCATAAGCAAGGTATGCATTTGGCCACTTTTGGGACACACTGAGCATGAACAGTGTTATTTTGGGGACCACATGTTCATGACCATGCCTAAATGGCTAATTAGACATGCCATTAGCCACTCCAATGAGTTCTGCAACCTACCAGTCTTTCCAAACTGTGAACTTCAATGAATCATAGTGGTGTAGCATCTTTCTGTATTGAAGACTTCAAGATTAATACATCACAATATATTATAAACGTAGGAGTTGTGATAAATATATGTAAATTAGGATAAATAACACTCCTTTAATTAAAAGACAAATAAATTCAAATAAATAATAGAAAACAAATAAATAAATAAATAAATAAATATTGGAGAATCTGGGTTCGAGTCGCTTGGATATTACCAGGGAGGACATGCGCCTGATGGCAGAAGATCGCGATCGCTGGAGATCCTCCATAGGGCTGCTGCCCCCGCGACCCTAATGGATAAGCGGGTTTGAAAAGTAAGTAAGTAATAGAAAACAATGATAAAAGTCACCCAATTGATAAATTAAAAGTTGAAGGACGAACATAAATGAAACACAGGACTTGTGGAGAAACTCAGATAAAAATAGAAGAAACACAGAAGAAACGAAGATCTAGCGAAGAAATATATGAAAAACCATCTATTAGCGATTGATCGACCGTTGAATGTAAAACTCCAATTATTTGTTGGTCTTTTTTATTATCACATCATTTTTATCTCTAAGTCTAATTTTCCTTTAAATAGTTAAAAACATTATAAATTATGGATCTAGCTTGATTGTTTATAGTTGTTCCTTGAATAAATAGGTGAGGAACCCCGAGCAACTCTGATGTCTATAATTGATAAGCACATATATATTATGCATGCATCATTTTCCTTTTTTTTTTCATACAGAGTATTAGAGCTACACTTTTCTATATGGTATTTTACATACCACCACCTGTTGATTCTCCGATCACTGATCGGCGATCAGTTTAATAAATACATAAAGTACGGACCCAGTCGAAAATGGTAGTCGGGAGCCAGATTTCAGCAAGCGCGTTAAATCAAGTCATGCTAGATCAACCCCCTTCTCGCTATGTGAGATCTAACTTTCTCACCCCGAAACGATTAGAGTATATAATTAAGTAAAAAGCGTATATTGAGATCAACAGTTCTTATTTCTAAAGAAAATAATGAAATAAATAAATAAAATAAAAATTATATAATTACGTTAAAGAATTGATTGATCGCGAAAAAAAAATAAAAATAAAAAAGCTTGACAGCCTTCCTCTTGTTTATTTTGGCTCTTTAGGCTTGAGTTTAAATGGAAATATCCAATCAAAATTAAAGCCCTTTGCTATAATTGTTACAGAGTTTTGCATTCGTATTTCCCAAACAGCTTATTATCAGCTACAATGGTTTCTTCTTCACTGAAGCCAAGAAAATCAAATTCTTCATGAGCATTCGCGCACTGGAGAATAATATGACAACTGTACATTCGAAGATCAAAAGAATGCAAACAATTTATTTTTATAACTTAAATGATATCACAAAAACTTTATAAATAATTCATTTTCAGCTTTAGTTTTACGTCCACGACGAAGATAACATTGCAGCAGTCTTTCGCGGTGGCTGGATATTACGGTTTCAAATCGAAACTGGATGCGAACACTAGAATTGAAAATCAATTTCGTTGCTTGCAAGCGTTCAATAAATGTTGGCCAGGTAGGGTAATTTTTAAAAATAGTAAATGACGGTTAGCTTCATTTGAGGCAGTGTTAATGTTGAAAGTGAACGATCGCCATGTTATTTGAAAGTTTTTAGAAGTAGCCATACATTCAATTGACTTTCTCCATTTTGCTATCACGCTGGTTTCCTTTAGCGATGGAAATTCAAGAAAAAAAATATCGTGAAATGTAAAATAAACGGTCAAAAATCGCAAAACGGTGTTGTTCGCGAAACCGGAATTTGACTTCAGGAGCCATAACAAAACCTCCAAGTGCCTGATTTTGCGCTGTAGCGGAGCGCGTTTGACTGGATCCGTACTGTATCACAAGTGTTGCATAGAAGTGATGCAAGATGTTGCAACATATCACTATTCACAAGTGTTGATATGCTTGGCTTTGTGCAGTGTTAATTGTTAATTAAATGTGCTCATTACTAATATCGCAGAAATCCATTATTCAGAGAGATACATTATTCTATGGATATAATAATGTTCTTGTATAAATTTTCCCATATTTCAACTGAGAAAACTTGCTATTTTCAAAAACCAATATGTTTATGTTTGTGACTGTTATATCATTAGATACTGAACTGAAGAATGACAAACAAGATAACGCACAAACAAATAAATTTACTATTTTTTTAATAACATTAATTCATTATCTGAAACTTTTCTGTATATCCTGTTCTTGAATAATTTACTGAACTCTATGCTAAATAAGTGTGTACTATCTTAAACTGAAAACACCTGGTCAGAAAGATCTTGTATTTTTGAATCTCATTTCTAAAAATTTATCTGACTTGACTTATTGCATTTGTTGCTACAAGAACATACTGAAATGTTTTGGAAGCAAAAGAAAGCAAAACTACGATTTGTATCTCGGATCTATTGAAAAATCCTTAATCACCAAATTTATATATAAAAAAAACAAAAAGAAACAAAAAACAAAACAACAATGTTGATATAGACAATAAGAAACATCTACAGCATGGCTTTTATGTTTTCAAAAGAGATAGGTGCCCAGCAATAATAATAGTGTATTGGAAAAGCTGGTGGCAAAATATTACTGAAGGGAGAAGGACACAGCTCAAATAGTGCTATGACAATGTGGCATGAAATAACCCTAAAAACTCCAGTTTCCTCAATTATGCCTAGCCCTGGATTTATACATAAGCAGACTAAGAACGTGCTTAGGGCCCCGTTATACTAAGCATGTGAATAGGGGCCCCCGAATCCACAGAAAAACAGGATTTATACTGATAAAGGTGTGTAGTGCTTAGGGCCCCTAAAGGTATTAGTCCGGCCCTGGTTATGCCCTTAGTACAAGTACGACATAATGTCAATACAGGGTATATCAGACCACCAGTGCCAGGCTTTTTTCTCGGGGAAAAAAAATTACATGATCAAAGACTATGTGAAGAATTCAATGGTGGCTATCCCATTTTCAAGAAATAGCTGGAAACGGGTGCATCTGGAGTCCACCCAAGAACTTTAGATGAGAACATGGGTAAAGTAGGGTGTCATTGGACAAATCTTGGAAAGAGAAACAATCTTTCTCAGGGCAGATCTTCAAGGTGTTCAGGCAGCACGTTTTACAGAAAGTCGACATAAACCACTCTGTTCATGTTACTCTGGAAGAAATACGGGCCGATAATGTGGCCTCCGATAATGCCACACTAAGAAGTCACTTTCCATATATCTGGTAGTCTTCTTTGTGAAGTCGGTGAGAATTTTCTTAAGCCTAGTACTGTATATTATGGGTATTTACCTACTGGTTGCTTTTAAACGTGACTTCGTCCGTCCACAACACCAATAAATGGAAACGTTTGTGGCTATTTTCTAAACCACTGACAAAAATGCAGTTCCCTCTGGAGTCACAACCTCCAAGTGCCTGGTGGAAATGAATGTAAAAAAGGAAGCCGTTGAATATCTGCCACACAGTCATGTAGCTTTTTCCTGAGTCATGAGAGAGCCATCTCGTAAAAATAGTAAGATTGTGACAAATGGCAGCCAGAACATTAGCAGCTCTTTCAACTCACTCATCTTCTGATCACAACATCTGTTTTGTGATTGGGCTGCACCTGACTAGTATCTATGTTGTGATTGTGCCTCAAACAAACTGCAAGCCACTGAAAAACCACTCTGGAGTAATGTGTAGGATATTATGCAAAGTGCTCTCCCCAGAAAATTTTATCAGGTGGGTGGAAAGAAAAAATATCCGAGCGGTCAAAAATTTAAAACAAATAAAATACTATGCTGTGTTATGCAAATTTTCATGTATGGAAAATAACATGTCAAATGCTTCTTCGTTGGAAAGAGGCATTTTCAGTGTTAACTTGTCATGACAGCAATAATGAGCAGGAATTGTTAACAGTTCAACAGAGATAACCATGTGATGTGAAAATGTTTTAAAGAATGTCGGCAGAGCAAATTCCAAGCACGTGACCTGAAGGTTTCTTCATTGTTTACTTCCTAAAAGAAGCAGATTGGAAAAAAATGTGTGCTACAGAAATTGTTTCTTTTTTTCAAGAACTATTCAACTTGACCCATGTTCCCATTTTTGGGCAGACCCTGTTTCCAGCCATTTCCAAAAATTGTCATAGCCATCATTAAAATCTTCACATAGTCTTTATACATGTAAATGTTCCCCCCAAAGATCTAGGATGTCGAACTGCCGGTATACAGAGTGTATCTAAACCCCTGTGACAAACTTTTGGTGGTGATTTCGCACAGCGAGATGAAAACAGAAGTTCATATAAACATGGTTCGGATAACGAACCATTTATGAGATTTCCGAAGTGAGGTTTCAGCAGCTGGTTTTTCGACTCTGTGGATGGCAGGTCATATGCAGAGAAGCTAAAACAAATTCTTGAAATAATTGGTTATTAACAGGTGTACCAGCTAATTACTTCAGGTGATTACCTAAACAACCTTTCAGGGGGGTGAAATGGGTACTGTAGTAAACGGTTCGTTATCCGATCTCCCTCCCCTGAACATTTGTTGTAGCTTCTCCGCATGCCACCAGCTGCTGAAACTTTCCTTTTAACTGCGGAAATCTAATAAACGGTTTACGAACCATGTTTATATGAACTTTTGTTTTCATTTCACTGTAGGGAACCACCACCAGAAGTTTGTGACACAGGTTTAGATACACCCTGTATATAAGAGTCTTTTACAAGTAGGGCTGCAAAAGCCAAAATAAGGCATACTTGGTGCAGTGGAGCAACACATATGTACAAGACTGGACTATATATTGCACCCTATGATGCATTAAGCAAATCTTAATTTGTTATGCCAGAGGAAAAGAAAAGCTTTTAAGCAGGTTCATTCGTTGGACAGGTTCATACCAGTGAATATTTAATATTTTTACAAATCGTTTTATTATAAATAGGGAGATGAATAATAATAAAACTGCTGACTATGCATGTAAAAGCGACAGTACAGTTTCTCAAAAAGCAGTGCGAGGTCACTTAAAAAAATGCTGGATGGTGTGGGGAGTTAAGTGGCTGTTAAAGGATCATCGGGCGTTTTCTTTGGCATCCTTATAGGGAACAATTATGAATTTTACGTAGAGTAGCACAAAATTTACTTCACCACTACATTATTTATTAACAGTTATAAATCAATCAAAACAAATTTATATTTCAGTCTGCTTTAATATATAGTCGAGCCTACATATAACAAACTCGGTTAGAATGAAAAATCAGTTATAACGAAGTTAACTGAAATGCCCAAAAACAGGTTCACTGAAACCATATAAAATTTTGCTGGTTATAACAACATGTGATATAATGAAAATACATATATAAAGTATTATTTTATGAATTGTTTGAATGTAAAATAAATTTGGACCATAGTGGACTATTTGGGTCAGTGAAACCAGAAAATATGTTTCAATCTGTATAAGAAATAGGAGTAGAAAATATATCAATGTCAAATTTTATTGCTAAAAAAAGCAAAGATTTTTGGATTCTTTAAACCTAATGTTAATTCTGTACTGTTTTATGGTTTTTAAAAAGCATTGAATTTCTAAGCATTTTCGTATAAAGCACACAATCTAATATTTTTTTGTTGTCGGGTATAAAGAAATCTGTGTTAAATAAAAGTAAATTCGCTATATCCACTATATGTTTATAACTTAAGTGAGTTTGACTGTATATGTATTTGAGCTTCTATTTCTTTTCATTTTATTTTTTAATTTTATTCATTATTTTATTAATAATAAACTGTGCCAATTGAAGACTGTTATAGTGAAGTAACTTTTTGGGTCACTCTTATCTTCTTTATATATAAAAATTCAGTTTCAGGGTGCGTCTGTAAATGTTCTAAAAACTTTTGAACCACTTATCCGATTGAGCTGATATTAGTACCATATGTTCGTTAGATTCAGAGTAAGGTTTGCATGTCCCCAAAGGAAGGGGGTAGGAGTAAATATAATATTTCTTGGTTTATGTTTGTTTGTTTCCTCAAGAGATGGCGCCAGGGAAACGCCATCAAAATTTCATCAAACAAACAGACCGAGCAACGCCGGGCATATCACCTTGTATAACATATATTTGCTTTTCATTGCATATTTATTTAAATTAAAAAAATCGTGCTTGTTTAAGTTATTTTATATTCATATTATATAAATGTGTTATATATTATTGAAAATCTATTATTTATTTAATATCAGTGGTATAATTAATATGCTCGTTCGTGAGTTACTCATTAGCTATTACCGGAATATGAATCAATGTTTACCAATAAAAATGCTGGTTATGTACATACTCGCTTATTTTATTAATACGGTATAAATATATGTATTTAAATGATTCTGTATTTGCAAAGTACGTGAATATTAATTTATTAAATTTTAATATGAACTTAATTTCACACTCTCCGCTCTGTTTCCTAATCGACGAACGAATGTAAATAAATCTCGCCTAATTATTATTACTAAAAAAATTTATTTTTTTTTTTGTCTGCAAAAAACGCATTGTTGCATGAATTGTTGTTGAAAATGAGTTTTGCGTGGTGAATTTTGAATACCATTGTTGTGGCCGTTGGTTTAACCAATACCTCCTATAATCATAAGTCGACCAAATTTAGGGCTTACTATTGGTAGAAATACAATCAACAATGGTCGAATTATGATGATGTAACAATATGGGGTGTATGGCATTTACCCCACCGGACACTCACCCCAGTGATATTTACCCCATTGACATTTCTCCCAGAGCCTTAACTGAAAAGTGGACACTCACCCCCACAATATTTATCGGTAATTGTTTTAAGTAATATAAATGGCAAATGTTAAGAAACCACAACAAAACAACTTTTGACAAAAGTAAAAAATTAAAAATAATAACAAAAATATTTGGAGTTCAATTCAGTCTAATTGCATGACCTAGCCCATTTAAAAATTGTGGCAATGTCTTCCTCTTCCTCCACATAATCTTGGCACAGGGTCTTAAGCCGTTCCTGTTGGTCCTTCGTGGAACGTTTTGTTCTCTTCTGTGGAGGCTGTCCGCGAGCTTCCTTGAGAAGAGCAGCCTCTACTAAACTTTGGATATTTTCAATTGCCTTCCAAATGGTCGGATGGGCATGCCCCACCAAATGTTTGAAGAAACCGATTGAAGAGTTTTCGGTATTTATTTTTAATGAAACGGAAATTCAATAATTCTACAATAAATAAAGCATTTAACGCAAATCACTGGGCTCTTCAACTGTTAGTAAACTTAAAATCCAATATTTTTCTATATTTTTTGGTTTTAGAGTGGAACGTTTAGCATTTATTAGATTTCCTGCTTTTGAAAAAAGATGCTCTGCAGGTACTGAAGTACATGGAATAGATAATGCCTTTATTGCTATCTGAAATTTGTGTTCTGAAATTGCATAGTACTTTTAACTACTACATCAGCATTCCTAAATGACCACAAGTTATCTTCATCTGTGATCTGGGATTCAGTCTGGACCCAACAACCATCATGACCGACTCTGAACGTGCTGCGATCAACGCTGTATCATCAACGCTTGGACCACGGGTTTTTATTTTTTTTTTCGCTTTTTTTCTTTCTTGTACATAACTTTTTATTTTTCTGTCCTTTTCTTTCTTTATTTATTTAAATAAAAACGTTACACCAGGGACCAACAGGAACGGCTTAAGACCCTGTGCCAAGATTATGTGGAGAAGAGGAAGACGTTGCCACAATTTTTAAATGGGCTAGGTCATGCAATTAGACTGAATTGAACTCCAAATATTTTTGTTATTATTTTCGAGTTTTTTTTTTATACTCTAGTATTATTATTTTTAATTTTTTACTTAATAAAAGTTTAAGTTTAATTTGTCAAAAGTTGTTTTGTTGTGGTTTCTTAACATTTGCCATTTATATTACTTAAGACAATTACCGGTAAATATTGTGGGGGTGAGTGTCCACTTTTCAGTTAAGGCTCTGGGGGAAATGTCAATGGGGGAAATATCACTGGGGTGAGTGTCCGGTGGGGTAAATGAAAATTTCAGTTGTGAGGCTTTCTTTCTATAGGAGGTGTTGGTTTAACGGATTTTATTCAAATTTAATCTACAGGCCATAATATATTGAAGATAAGTCATTTGCCCAGTTATTCCGGGGAGTGGTGGAGGAAATAATATTTACTATTTAATATACTAATTTACTGTTATGTTGCGGGATGGCCTAGTGTTTAGTAACTTTAAAAAAATGCTTCGTCGCATTTTACAGCTAATAAAAAAAAGTATTTGAAATGGTTTATACTTTTAAGGATATCATTTCTAAAAGAAAACTTCTATGAGTTCATTATGATCGCTATGTCTTATAATTTGCGAATGCCTTTACTTGTAATCTTCTTAAAAAAAAATTATAACTAACCAAATCCAAACAAGTAAGATATTTTAAACGCCCAACAAAAGTCCGATTCGGTACTCCCGGAATCTTTACGTACAAGTTATCGTAACCGATACCATAGCTGTAAATAACAAAATGGAACAACTTCTGAATGAACATGTTTACAAACTAATATCAAACCAAAATCAATCTCCCCACGTCACCGACGACTCTTCATTCAAGGATTTAAGGTTCGCCGATCGCTCAACTCGATATCTATGCACCAACACGAAATAGTTCCGTGAAAAGATCGTGCGATCTCACTACACTTCTCATCAAAACCCTGTAAACCTACTCATGAATCTGCTTTGTTTATACGTTTTTAATTTTCAAGCGAACAAATTTCACCTAACCTAAACATCGCAAGACATTCAAGCCGTTGTTGTTATTATTATCGCTACTAGGCGGAGTGCTACACGAAATTGGAGGGGGGGAGGAAACAGGTCAGGATATCCGTAAGCCTCGTTTACAATTTGGCGCGGGGCATCCTGTGACGTCATTCAAGGTTTTGACTGTTTTGGCGTTTGATGGTTTTTTGTTAGTCACTAAAGAATTCTTGAGCATTTTCTTCGAGCTTTCGCCATATTTTAGCTCGTTTTCTCTATACGTTCGTTAGACGTAGAAACTCGAACGATCCGCATGTGAGACACAGGAAGGAGCAGGTTTTTCTGCAAACAAGGGAGGCCCCGGGAATTTCCTCTGGCACGAACCAACTCGTACGGGAGGAAGTTCGTCAACAAACTCTCGGAGGAGTCTAAGAAAGGATCATGCCACGTCGAAAACAAGGTCATTTGCAGGCTTATAGACGTGAGTCTCTTTATTTTTCTCTCTTTTCTCACCCTTATCTAGTTATTAAGTCGACGAAATATCACTCAGCGAAATATTTATTTCAATCGCTTTTTCGCCAAGTTTAGTCTAGCCATACCTTATAAGAAAACTACGTACGCTGCCTGAGGCTCTCTAGAATGGGGAAACACCTCGATCGGGTAGCCTTCATTATGTATGCATGCCGCAACATAAAACTCTTCTATTTCCTGACTTATTGGCAAGTGTTTTAGGGGGCGTAGCACAAACGTTGCTCACGGATTTAAAGTTTTCCAAACGCATTTTATACTTTTTTTTTTAACTTTCATTAACAAATTTAAAATTTTAGAATTTTTGTTTTTAATTTGATCGCGATTAATTTAAAAAAATTTTTACGGATTTTTTTGAACATGCTTTTATTATGCCGCTCACCTTTACCTTTTATAGAGAGAGAGGTGTGAATTTTAATATAGCTACATTTTTACCTGTTCCCATTTTTCTTTTAATTTCTCGATCAGAATTTATTTTGCAATCTTAAAGTAAATAAATTAATCGCGATAAAGTGAGACGACGGAAACTGGCAACAAATCGACGCCATATGGTTACAAATCTCAGTTAGAAATCAACAACTGAATCGATGATGATACATTTGTTAATGGCAAGAACGATTACGCCAAATCCATTGAATGATTAATAAAAAAATATATTTCTCTTATTTTTCTCGCTAATAAATACATGGTTTCATTGGATTAAGCTTATTCTTAATTTTATATTAAGAGATTTTTAAATTTAAGTTCATTGTTTATTTATATTACATTGGCAGCTTCACCTACTCTTTTCCTCTCCGATTCGGAAACAATCATAAATATTAAGTAAACGATAATTAATTATCTCCCTCACATGTAAAAAAATAAAATAAAAAATAAAATCTTATTTTATATCATTTAAATTTGAAACAAGTGAGAAACGAGAAACATGATCTTTACGCTCTCCTCTTAATTCCTCAAGTATTGTGTATTTCCTTTGAATTTCGAATTGCTCTCCCAAATTGGAAGATGCTGGGAGTTCCCTGAGCTGTGTTAGGCCATGGAATGCATCTGGGCAAAGGCTCTTTCATTTGCTGACTCTCCACGGGCTTAATATAGCCTAGACAGCTGACAGGAATGTAACAAACACAGAGGAGCAGGAAGGTGACTAGTGCATCAGCCTTCAACCATCCTCCTCCCCTTACCCCACCACCTCTACTTTTTCCAGTAGTCTTTCCCCCTTTACCCCCCTTTGAATTTATTTTTACACAGTTTCCATTCTGGAAACGAAACGGTTGCTATTTTTGATCCACGTTTTTATTTTAATTCGTTTAACAACTTAGATCTTGTTGCGTAGTTGCATCAAAGGCTTGAATTAAATGTTTTAATTTTCACGTAAAAATTTTAATGCTTGCCTATTATCAAAAGGGAGCTATGGTTTAAATTTGAGATTAAAAGAGGATAGGCTTAGCATGAAATATTTAAATTGAGTTGGTGTATTAGTTTCTTTGGCATAAAGATTTCTTTGCCTTTTTTACCTGGCTAGAACATTTCCACTTGCCATAGACAAACACAAACATCCATATATCCAAGGTGGGTTTCGAACCCCCAGCTCCAAAAATTCTAAGAATTGGAAAGTCTACCTTCCAGCTCTGCCAACCACAGTTTTAAATTCAATATAAAAATATTTCCTGTCGTTTGTATGAAATGTGTAATAAACTGTTCATTTATAAAATCTGTTTCTTCCCCCAATTTTTAACTTTAAATTTTAATTCAAAGTAAATACAGAATTACACGTTTTTTGTAATGAAAACTGGGAGCATGTAATGACATAATTATGGAGAATCTTAAAACACCTTTATTTCCTTTTTATTACACCCTCTTATCTGTTATTGAAAAAAAATTATCTGTTTATTTAAATATCTTATCTCCAGAAGCAATTCTGCCCCATCTTTATTTGCAACAGCACTGATTAAAACGGATTTCCATAAACATTGTGTTAAAATTATTTTAACAATTCTGTTCTGTTTCCAGTGACATTTCTAAAGTCCTTCAAAAGGAAAAGTCCTGGAATCACCCTAGGTGGAAAAGGCCACTTCATTTGAGGGGGAAAGGGAAATCCCGAAGCTTGAAGGCCAAAAGGAGATTTAGGGAAACCCCAATAAAATTACAACAGCAGCTGTATTTTTAGGAGTTGGAAAATTTCTTGAGATTAGTTTTAAAACCTACTCCCCCTTCTTAATTAACCGCATCATTAAATACGAACTTCTATTAAGTCCTTTTTAATGCTGGGAATTAGACTCGATTTATACAAGGACTTGGAATTTAATGATAATGTATATTTCTTTACGTAGAGAACATTCATAGAAATGTTTGTTTTTTTTTATGTTTCAAAATAACCACACAGACTTCCATATACAAATTTTGGAAATGATTTTTAATTGGATTGAAAATTTTTATACTCAAAAGAAATTACGAAGATGTTAAGTAGCTCAAACGATAGAAACAACATTTTCTCCATAATCTTCACTGTAGCAACCTGTAACATTCTCAAAGGCTTTAAGTAATGATAGTTTCTAACTATGGCAGATTCCATAAGTCATCTGTGGGGGTAGAAAGAAGAAATGAGAAGATTCTTTGCTACCAAGTGAAAATCGATCGACCCAGTTCCTTTTTAGAATCTCAGGTTGAGAATTGTGTTGAGAGATAACACCTATATTACATACACACACACACACACAGGCAAGAAAATCCACTTACCTACCTCCCTTCACTAGTGAACCTCATTCATTTATTTTAATTACAAGATATCAACAGTGCTATATTTTAGGATTTTGAGAATAGGTGAACTGAAGGAAACTTATTCCACCATTCCAATAATTAGCATAAACTCAAATTAAATATTAAGAATTAGCTTTAAAAAAATAAAAATATTTTATTTATTTTGGTATTTATTTTGACAGGATAAATTAAAAATTTACCAAAATAATTTTTAGTATGATGTGCATTATTATTATAAACTATTTTCATATATTTTTATTAATTAAAATGAACTGCTTTGGTACAAAATGATGATTTTGGATAATAGATTTTAGAATTACAGTAAAACTTTAATGTGAATTATTATTGAAATTCCTGTGTAGTTACGGTATTTCTTTTGTTATTAAACACCAATTCTTTAACATATATGTATTTACATTCTGCAGTCTATTTCATTCCCTTCTATCTTTCTCCCTATATTTGTCTTCATTAAGAAAGGTGACAGTTTATCATTTGCAGATTATATGCAAGCTACTGAAAAAATACTTAGAACTTCATTGAAGATATGTTTATTTTGATGAATAGATTAACTTTATAATAGTTCAAATATTTAGAAATTGAAATATAAACACAGAACCCTGTTATAGAAAGATAGAGATAGAAGACAGCGCTTTTCTTCCCCTCCTCTTATGTTTTGTTCTCTACCCATTATTTTTGTCAGGTGAAAGTTAAGAAAGAATCCTCTCGGATGCTGCAGCCCTTGGCGATCAATATTTTCTTGCCAAGATTTAGATTTTCTTTGGTTACCATGGTGATGACGTTTTACTGAACTTGTATTCATCATTTTGGAGATTTCTTTATTTTTTTTTTTCCTTTTAAGATTTATAAATGTATCGAGCTCCTCTCCTTATAATTTTATTGATTTACAAAAAATCATAAATAAATAAACAAAAATTAATTAACTCATTATATAAATAAGATCTAATCTAAACAACAGTTTCCTGAGATTTTTGATGATTAATAACGAAGAAGTTAATTTTTTAATCTTTTGTGAGTTTTTTTTTTTTTTTTTGTGTATGTGTGTTTAAATTTCAAATGGATATCATAAATCATTTGGATTGTTATTGCAACAAAAGTTAATTTTTTTAAATCTTAAATAATGACTTAACAAGTTTTAAAATGTTAGAAAACTTTAAAAATGTAAAATATGAAACTGTAAAGGTATAAAATTATTAATGATATATTATCATTAAAAATGGTGCAAATTAAAAAACATCAGAATTCATTTGTTTATTTTTGTAAGTAAATTTCTGTATTTAAGATTTTTATTTTTGTAATTTATTGAAAATAATCTTAAAATGCCTTTGACAGAGCTTTTCATTTTAAGAGAAAAAAAAAAACACCTTTGTTCTTATAAATATATCATCAGCTCGATATATATGCTGTATACATGTAAATACAAACAAATTTTTGTCCAAGCCCATAATGTATAAAATAAATGCTATCAAATATTTTTCACTCTTATAAAACTTTAAACTTACCATGCAGACTGTCAAGCCAATTAAATAGATTAAGATCCAATTTTTTTTTTTATAAACAAAATGAATCAAAATTATTTAAAATAAAATAAAATAAAATTTCACTTTTTTGATTTTAACTTATTAATTGTTCCTCAAAATATACTTAAGAGTAACTAAATCAATAATTAGTTTTAACTTATTTATTATTCCTCAACATATCATGAGTAACTTTTTAGATTTATTTTCATATCACAACTGGTTTCCTGAAGTGAGTCTTTCGTTATTAATAACTACGTTAAGGTCCATTTTAAAAATATCAACACACTGAAAAATATCAAAAAAATTGAACTGAAAAATGGTGTAAAGTTAAAAAAATAATAATAATAATCAGAAACACAAAATTTATCAGAGAAAAAAAATTTCACAGAACTTAATTTAATCGTAGCGAGAGTCCATGAAAGGAAATTGCTCACAACTAACCGTTCACAACATAAACGGATAACTGTTAAAACTGCTTTAATAATAATGCTACTCTATATGACTCCTTTAAAAGTATTAAGAAGAGGTCTTCAAGTTTTTCATTTACCGTATCTTTCCTGTGCTTTCGAACTATTCAAATGTTTGCGGCCTCAGCCAAAAATTCAGTAGAAAGACGAAAAGCATTTTTCAGTAATTTGCTGTTTGTTGCAATCTCTCTGTGCACAATCTCCACCATCCACTTTCACAAATTTAACCCACTGGCAAAACAAACCACAACGTCACAAATTGCTCCACTAATAAAACCCCATTGAGATGCAGGAAAATTGTATTAAAAAATTTAAAATTAGAAAACACGAAATTGAAACCAAAATCTTCCTAGCACTTCCTACATGGCCAAAGGTGGTTTTCAGGGTATTTCTTACAGTTGCCAAGTTTTTAAAGGGGACAGACAGAACTTCGATTTTTGCAGGGCCAAATATGGGCCGATTGGACCCAATCAGGTTCTGTGCTGGAAGGGACCATGCACCTTTTGTTATTTTTAATGGTTATATTTGTATTTTGTAGATATAACTTTTGAAAACTTAAAATGTTTTAGGAATCATTGATATTTAAAATTTTTCTAATTATCAGTTTGTGTTTTTAATGGGGAGTTTTTGTGGCTTCGGGTGGAAATCTTGAAAGTTTGGCAAAAAGTGTGCACGAAATTGTAAATCCACCTATGTGGGTGACTTTCAGTGAAAATCATGAACATTTCGCAAAAAGTGTGCACACGAATAAAGATGAAATATTAAACTTGCGGAAGATGTAGAAATTGTTTTGATGTATATTAAAGTTATACAGGGTGTCTCAAAATTATAAGCGTGGTGTCCACATCACCAGAAAACGGAGTCAGAAAATCAAAATTGAATTTTTCCGGTAAGAATGATCTGGTGATGAGAGATGTTCCACATCAACAGAAATGTACATCGGAAAATTAGAATCCAGTCGCCATCTACCATCAATTTGCTGTTCTACTGCTTCTCCTGTTACTCCAAATCCAAAGCAGATGACCCCGCAAACCACAGCCGTTACTATGAGGTATCTCTTCTCAACTTTGAAGGATTTTGGCTTCGAAAATGCCATTTTGATAAAATATAATTCACAGTGATAAATGAGCATTTAAAGGCAGTTTATTTATCCACTTGTAATTATTATTATTAATTTAGCAAACTTTAGGTGTTATAATTTTTTATAATCAGACAAAACATAAATACTGCTTGCACCATGCACAAATTTTATTAGGCACCAAAATTAAATGAAATGTAATAAATACTTTTTATTTTTTGAAACAATAGCAGTAGCAAATTGGAAAAAATTGAGATTATGATTATAAAATGGATTACGCACTTTAATGCATGTTAAAATGAATTCAGGAAGGAAAAAAAACAATTTTTCGAGGACAGGATTTGAACCCGCAGCTGCAAAATAAGACTCCTGCAATCTACCGCTGTACTACAACAATACAATAAAATTTATAGCCAACATTTAGATATTTATTAACCATACACATTGGTGATAAACTTTTATGAATTTTTTTTTCTCTGGAACCTCCTCCAATCAATGCGAAGCAGCTTCTTTTCAATATTCTTTTCATTATTAGCCATATTCTTCGGATTTCACCAAGGAAATGGAGAGATTGCAGACTCGATTCGATAGAGACAGCAATGGCGGCAAAGAGCCTGACCAACAGCAGCGAAGCCGACACGATGACTTAATAGCATACCGCCTTCTGATTAGTTTTCCGTGCTGTAGCGAAAGTGAATGGAAATTTTTCTACAAATTGCTCAACTAGCTTTTCTGGTGACCAAAACGGAATGGAAAGGAAGTGACGTCATAAAAATTTTCCATTGGGGTTCCGTTCTGGCTTGATTCCGGTGATGTGGAAACCATGCCTTAGGGTCAAAATTCTACAGATGGTAAAAGAATGTAAACTGAGTATTTTGTGATCAGATGGTCGGAAATGCATATTTTGAACGAGTAATACATGCGAGGAACTTAAGCTGCTTTAGTTTTCAGAACCTACTACTGCTTGCTGTGCCAATGTTTGATGGTGCTGTCTTGCCAAATCGATACATATTCTTGTGTGATATTTGTTTCTGTTTACCTTTTCTTGGCTTGTTGTAGAAGATGAAGAGTTTCTTATCTCAGGGACTTGCAAACATGCATTTAATGTATGGTGCAATAAGATGTAGTGTTCAACAAGCCAAATGGATGTAGAGAGGCAAGCTTCCCAACAGGCGTCGTCCGAATTGGAAGATATTCCTTGCCGTAAATAGGAACTTACAAGAGAGGCTGGGTCATTTAAATCACAGAGAGCTGGCTAGTGTAGTAAACAAAAAACAGTTTGCACGCCAGATTTTGAGGAGATAGTGCTGACTGTGTGGCAGAAGCAACATCAATAAGCTCCTGTCAATTTGCCCATGAAATGCATGCTTCAAACACTTTGAACACTTTCTCTGAGCTATAAGTTGTTGGTTTGAGGTGTAAGTTCTTTATGAATAAAAAATTGTTGTTTGCTCAGAAAATGAAAACTGTGTACAAAAACGTTCTTCACACTTATTACTCGTTCTAGATCTTGGGCACCTGAAATATGCATTTACATTCATTGATTCCTGGTCTCAAAATAATCAGTTTATAGTCCTCTACCATCTGTTGAATTTTGACCCTAAAGGTTTGAGATACCTTGTATTCAACAATACCATTAAATGTTGCTTCAGGAAAGAGGAAATTTTCAAGACTGAAACTTTTGATAATAAGACAATTAAATTTTGATAGCATTTTAGATGATTTATCAGAGCAAAAAGCATGAAAAATGTAATTTCTAATTTGGTTTATTGTAAACTTATTTAAAAATTTCAATAACCATTTTTTAATTCATATTTTTTATAAAACCTCTCAGTAGGTTTTCTAATTTATTATTTCATTTTTTCTAACATCTGTATCAGAAATTGTCGGCTATAAGATCTATTAAATCTCACAATACTGAGATAAAATATGCTAATTCAAAATAACATTTATTGAAAAATTTGTTTCACTTTCAAGCGGTTTCAATTTTGACGGAGAGCCAAGGCCAAAATTTACCAATAATGCCATTGAGGGGCCCTGCAAAAAAAGTTCCAATCGGGTCCTATACTGATTGGATCCAGCCCTGATTTTAGTGATAATGAATCATGTGATTCTGTGTGTTTGTGTGTGCTTGTGTATGTGTATCTTTATCTTTTTAGTTGGGAAGCTGGCATGCCTATGTAACAGCTTTGCTTGGATTGACGTCAAAGGTGAAGTGGTAAAAAATTAATTTCTGGGCTTGTACTTTGCAGTAGGCACAAGCAGACGAGCAAAAATGATGGCTTATGAATGAAATGATAATAATTTCCCCCTCCTCTTGTATCGGTTCATTTTCAGAATCCAAGAGAAGCAAAAGATCATGCACATTTACTTCAATGGTCAATGATGTGGCAACCTACATTACACACTCAGACTCTACATCACAAAAGTCTAGGTGAATTGGGCAAGTTCATTTCACCGGGTGTGACATAGTCTGAGCCCAAAAGAAACATCAAGCTTTGCACTCGGATGCTAAAATGAAATGGCCTGAGTGCGGTACCCGGACGTTTCCAGCTAAAAAGAAACTTTCTCATTGTTAAAATAAGGAAGACCTGATAACAACAATCTGTTATTTCTAAGAATGACACTGTTGAGATAGCTACTCAGGATATGACCTTAGGTTCCTCATTGAAGTGTGAACTCAACAACCACTATATATAGCAAGGAAACTCACAATTATATCAATGTAAAGAGCTTCCTCAAATACAATAATGATCATTAAGTTTTTTTCTCAGTAAACAAATTGCTAATGATCCCTTCACTGTTTAATTCATTTTCTTTGTCATTCCTGATGTATTGTAATTATCTACTTCTTGTAGCATAATGAGATGTTCCTTAAAGGCTGTGAGGTAACTCCACTTTCCACAGGTAAAGATAATGCCATATTTTTCCAAATATTGGCTGCATTCACTTAAGGCCGCAGCTGCAAATTTGATGGTGGAATGAAAAAAATAACCGTTTAAAGGCCGCAATTCACTTAGGCCACAAGCTTCTTGGGTCTAAAAAAGACCGAACAACTTCGTTTTAGCATCCCATAGTGTATTACATAGTAATTTAGATAGTAATTTTATTATTTATATAACTATCTTAATTATTTTTATATATTTAATGAAACTTATATAAATTTATTAATGGAATGTGTAAATAATTATAGTAATCTTACTTTAATGAACATATGTAACTCTTTATTTCTTCGGCAGCGGCCATGGCTCTATCAACGAAATGCAGACCAATAGCAGCGATACAGCATTCTGTGGCATCACAACAACACAACATCTTAGAGCAGAGTGAGTGGATGATGAGCTACCGACAATAGCTTTAACATGTGAATTTCATAATAATTTATGTGACTGGTTAATTATTGTTCTGAAGGCTTTTTATACTTTTTAAAAGGGTAGATTGATCGCAGATCAGGAAAAATTATCTGATAAAAATACAGTAGATTTGAGTTCATGGCTTTAAATTAACTAGTCTTTGTTGAATCGTTTTCTAACAAAGTGAAGTTAATGTTCTAAGCCTTTAGAACGGGGGTGGCCGTGGCCTGGTTGTCTCGTCGGTTGGCTTGCCAATCGATGGAGTTCAGCAACTTCAGGCGCGGCCAGCTGCTGGTTGGGTGACGGCCTGGGCTTGAGGGCCACCGCTGGCGGGACAGCTATTTGGGGCGCGGCTGTTGGGGGACTTTGGTCTGACCCATTTGCCGATTGACCATGGCTGGTGTTCCAGCAGTTGGTGACAGCCTCCGGTCCGTTTATCCCCAGCAGCTCTTCCATCATGAAACCCCCCGTGCTTCGGAGGGCACGTTAAGCCGTCGGTCCCGACTGCTACTGTCATCTCGTAGCAGTCGTTATTAATGGGATGGCGCAAAACTCCCTCGTAGGAGTAGGTGCCGCAGATATCGCTTGCGATAATCTACCCTCTGTACCAGATAAGATAAGATAAGCCTTTAGAACAGTAATTAACCGGTCACATATCTTTTCATTCATAAATTATTATGAAATTCACGTGTTAAAAGTATTGTCGATATTCATCGTCCCATTCACTCTGTTCCATGATGTTGTATTGTTGTGATGTCACATAATGCTCTATTGCTGTTGTTGGTCAGTATTTTGTTTACAGAGCCGTGATCACTGCCAAAGAAATGAAGAGATAAACTTGTATTTTAAAATGAGAATAGTATAATTACTTACACATTTCATTAATAAATGTGTAAAAGTTTTATTAAATATTTAAAAATAATTTAGATAGTTATATAAATATTAAAATTACTATGTAATATACGATGGGACGCTAAAACGAAGTACAGTATAACCCTATTATTACAATCACCTTCAATAAGTTTTCCTCGGTTTTACGTTTTTTTCCCCTGGTCCCAGGACCCTTAGTGCTATTTCTGTGTAAATTTGACCTGTTAATACGATCTTGTTTTCAATCCAATCCTTGTTAATACGATTCAAAATTTCAGGACTTCATCCTCTGAAATTCAGAAACAATAAATCTGATTGGCTCTGCAGCCAGAGAGAAAAATGACGACAAAATTCATGATTCGTTCTGAACTCTACGGTGCTGTATTTAAACTTGTGTGTTTCTACTTTTCAATTCATTCATTTCGTGTCAACATGGCTACATCATCGAAGAGAAAACACAATGATCTTACGCTCAACAAGAAATTAAGGATTCTGGATATTGCAGAGAAATCAACACTAATGAAAAAGGATTTGGCAAAGGATCTTGGTATTCCCTTAGCCTGGCAACGCTTATAAAAACACTGATAAGATTAGACAACAAGCAGAAGGGGCTGCAACTCTGAAAAGAAAGCAGATGCAGACAGCTTCACATGAGGCTATGGTAGAGGCACTGCAAACCTGGTTTAAGCAGGTACAGTAAGTTTTCATTAAAAGTGAATCTGAAACTGAAAGTTTTTTCAGTTCAGTACAGTACATGTAGTTACTTTTTTCATAGTGTTTTTGGTCATTCCTCGTTAATATGTTAAAATTTCTTTCTCTCCTTAAATTGGTAATAATGGGTTATACTGTAGTTCAATCTTTTTTTTTGTTCACAATTACCGATAATGATTTGTTAATTCAGAAAAAATTATTTTTTCAGGCCACATTCACTTTTGGCTGCATTCCTAAAATTTTCTATTTTCTATTTACTTTTGGCCTACATTCAGCTCCTATATTCGAAAAAATACAGTAATTTAGGAGCTTTGGGGGCTATGTCTGCTTTATGCAACAAAAGGGTTAAAGATGGTTTCACATCTCGTTGCATTGGATTTGCCTTTGTGATTAAATTATGGGAAAATGTTAATTTTAGATATCTACACTCTGTAGCTTTTAGTGTTAGTGCTTTCTTCTGATTAAAGTACAAGTAAAGAAAAAAATATATTTTAATATCTGTCTTTACTTTGAAGCTGGCATGGCACCTCTTGAAAAACATAACAGAACTCGAGTTTTAAATAGAGCTTGAAAATTAATTTAACAATTGAAAGTGCTTATGTCTGTTACTCACAAGAGGTGCAGATAGAAGAAATGACACTAGCAAATAAATGATTTTGGATATGTTTTCAAAAAGAGACCAGTAACCTCACAAGCACATACTTCTTTTCACAAAAGCATTTTGAAATGAGCATCTAACCTAAGAACAACCAGCTGCTTTTGACAGAGATCTGCTGAACCTTTCTTCAGTATTTAATGTGTAAATGTTTTATTTAATATCGGTTGTGTATGAATTTGATGGTACAGTGCACTTACAGACATGGCAATGTTGATAGGAGGGAAAGTAAATTACTTTAACTGATGAATGTTTTCTATTTTGTTTTATGACCCAGCTGAAGAATCTAATGTAAGTACAGGGTATTGCTGTATTTAAATTTTACATAGGGGAATGTTGTACAGTTGACCAAAGTATTACCTATTAATTTTTTCCATGAGGTATGTCTAATCAAATCAAAAGATCTAGAGCCCCAAGCGAAATGATCGATTAACGAAAAATAAGTGGAGTACAGGTGATAATGCCTGGACGGGGGAAGTATGATATTAAGTTAACTTCCTATCTTAGTTGGTTAATTTAGTGTTTTTAATTGTTTGTTTAAAATTTCAGAAGTTATTGAAGCTGTATTTTTAGAGTCTATCAAATGATTGGCATGCATCCCTTAATTCCTGAAAGGTGGTAGTTTCAAATGCTCACCCATTGTGTCTGTTTTCTAACGGTATAAAATTTTGAACTTTTTCGGGTCCTAGAAACTTTTGTTATATTTTAGTGTTACCCAAACATTTTTATTGATCTTCAAGGAGTTAATGTGCGAAAATTAAAGAGCTCCAGCTCTGGAATCCTGCTACGAAGTAATTATCGTAAATTATGCAAAAGTTTTGAAAAAATTTTTTTACTCGAAGGAGAAAACCAAGAATTTAACGATACAACGTGATGTCCAACAACGGACTTTTGACAGTTTAAGCGGGAGGTGTCTGTGAATTATTGGAAACGAACTGGAGATCGTACCACAAGATGCCTATGTCATTGGAAGGAGAAGGAAGTAAAAGTTTTAGTTTTGGAATTGGATTCATCAAAGAGTTCGAGTGAAGTGAAGACTGCAGGATAGGGCATTTTCTGTTTAGCTGTGTAGCAGTACAGTGGAAGAGAAGTCGAAGGAGAAGCAAGAACAGGACCATAACATGTCCTAACTCCTAGAGCACATACTCTAATTCTGACAATTAAAGGAGAATGGATCCGAAATTAAATCGTATTTTCTTGAATATTTTTCATTATCCCTTTTGAAATGATTTTTTTATTCGGGAATTGATTTACTCCAAAAATCTTAGTTCTTTGCATTTTGAAAGTTATAAATTTTCAAATCAAACATGGAGCAAGGTAGCAACTGATTTTCCATCGCTTCATGTGGACCATAAACGGAGTCGCTTCTAGGAGATTTCACTCTGATTTCATGCATGTTCTTTTTGGGGATCTCCGATTTTTTCGTCTCGTCGTTTCATCACAGTCATCAATGATGCCAGAGTTCTGCAAATCTCATCAGGGCTGAAGATGTCCGCAGTTCTGGTGCCGTGATCTAAAGGCCTTTCGATTCCTCTTTCAATAACCACCGGTAACCCTACTAACCCTAATTAAATATTTCCCCCTTGCATTTTCCCCTTACGCTATTGCCCTCCTTTGTCTCTGCTAGTTATCCATTTGCTTTGCCACTTCGACCCGAAAAAACTGCAAGGAGACCTCAGTGACGTTCACTGTTGTGCTTCCCAATGTGGAAAATTGATATTAATATAATTAGAATGTATAGGAAACATGAACTCTACGATTAATTAATTTGAATCAAAAGTTTTGTTTATTTATCATGAAAGACTTTACTTTAAAGACTTCAGTTTAAAGCTTTACCCTTATCCGGGCTTGATTTGATTTCGTGATTGTAAGCAAAAGTAAAAAATAAGCCGAATCCTGCTCGGAAGTGTTTTTTTTTTAATTTGCCTAAAATAATTTTCCATTTCCATTTATTTTCTTAATTATTTTGTCTCCTGCTGTTCAAAAGGCAAATTAAAGCGCAATTGTAGAATAATTTTCTGGTAAATAGAGGAAAAAATTTATACGGACCACTGAGTCTTACAGTCATTCATGGACAAAGTAAGCATATTACAGTGTGGTTTGTTCAGAGAAAAGATTAGCTGCTTTGTAGTTCCACACTGGGTTAACAGTTGATTTGTGAGAACAGAGCATCAAGTATCAAAACCTTGCTTTTGTTGATATCACAATTCAAAAACAAACAAGGGCTGTTCTGAAAAAAAGACTTGGCAAGTTGATACTTGTTTGTCTAGTGTTATTGGATGGGTAGACTTTCACAGGCAATTGTGATGCATCAAATGAATACTAGTATGCTGTAGAAATGTCAAAAACACACGGAGGTAAATTTAAATAAAGTCAAACTATTTCTGGAATTGCTCATTAAAGATGAAGAAATTTTTATATTGTTTGAAATTCTAAGTACACTAAAAACGAGCTAATGTGGAAAAAAAAAATGTTAACTACATAAAAAAAATGCACAGTACCAGTAAAGAGATTGTGTCACGTATTCCAAATATATTTAAAAAGGTTACATTTGAGGTACGTGCAAACAATGTGATCATGTTTGGCCTGTGCATGATTAAAATAAGACTTGCTACATTATGTGATGGGAAAAAAAAACTAACTGCATTCAAGAATTCATACAGCTGTAAATTTCTGGGCTATCCTGGTTTTTAAGAATAATGAACTTGCAATAGTGAATTGTAACCATATCTTCCATAACTTGTATGCTTTTGATGGAAGTTTGGCAAGAGTTTTCTTCCAAGATGCAAGATCAGAAAGCCAAATTATTAGTGTTTTAATTTGATGTAAACTTTATAATTGAGAATGGTTTAAGGAATTGTACAATTTTTAAAATTGAATCCAAACCTATTCGCTATATCCATTATTTTATTGTGTGCCAGATATGCTTAAAAATATTTGTTTAAAAATTAAATTTATTAAATTCTTGTTTTCGTTGAATGCTAATTTCATTAAGGAATGGTATCTATTGTTTACGGCACAAACCCATTGGTTCTTGTCATCAGATCACGGATTTGAATCCCGCAGTGGCATGGATATTCGTGATTTGTTCTTTCTAACCCTGACTAATAGCATCCAATTTGCTTTTGGCCAACTTGAAGGCTTGCTGGTTAATTTCTTTTCAAAAGTAATCAAGCCTTGATGTATGGGATAAAATTTGGTGTGGAGCTCATCTTGCAGTGGATAGATAATGGTTGTACATAATGATGAAGATGATGAATTGCTTAATGGGAGGAATGCTGCTAAGAGTTCTAATGTTCCAGCAAAGTGGTAGCAATTTGCGGTTGATTACAGAGGGTTGAGGCAGTTAAAATGGAACGATATTGTCCTTCAGCTTCTCTTCGAGACACCATTCCCCTACCATGTGTTGTGATCAATGTGATATATTCCATTATGGACAATAGCCCGACATCACAGTTTCCATTTGTATTGAACTTCTGCAAAGCATTGCAAGGGGGGTATTGCTCCATACCTCTTCGCATATTTTCCTCGGGTTACTCAGCATTGTCATCGATGGTTTCCAAGTTCTTTTATAAGGAGTCCAAAATCACAGAAGTCTAAGGGTGTCTCAGGGCTTAACTAGGAAGGATGAAAATGGGATCATCTTGATTGCGGTTCTTGTTTCATTTTTTCTGCATAGTAGGCCAGTGAAGAACGTGAGCTGTGCCTTGATGCCTAATCCATGTGGATGTGTACTCGATGAGCAACTCTACCTTAGGGACAGGGATTTTCTTGATGATAAATTGGATGATAAATTGTTGAAAGTAAGTGGAGTTGAATTTAACATTAGTGGCCACCTTATGCAACCTGAGCTTACCATGAGGAAAAGTATACAGCTACAGGAAAAGCACCCTATGGAAAACTTCTCCTTGCATTGGTTGATAAAAATAGCCTATAATTTACAGCAAATTATACATCTTTGTGATGGTCATATATAGCTCGAGGTGTTAGCTTGTGTTATCGAAATACACCCAACTTTCATCTAGGGAGATCCCCCATTGCCATCTGTCATGTGCAACATATCTAAAGTTTTCTGACGTTGGAGAAGCATTGCGAACTTGTTGTCAACATCAGAAGATGACCATGAGTCTTATGCCAACACTGCAGATTCACGTTTTCTCGAATGATGTTTTTGACACGTTTTTAAGATATTCTCATCTTCTTCACCACGTTGCTCTGTGTAGGTGGGCTTTCTAAGAATGCCATTTCTTGAACTTTCTTCATATTGGATTCTGTTACTGGTTTGTTTTTCACTATGATCCCCTGTTCTGAGGTGAAAGCATTTTGTTCTTCTGAATAACATTACTGATGGTACCTTTAATTACGACAAATATACTAGTCAATATGATCTGACCATACTTTTTTCTCCATCTGTGTTTATGACTACCTTAAGTCTGCAATTTTTTCCCTGAAAGCCAAGACTGTGGACTATGAATTGTGGTCGGGGATTTTGGCCAACAATAATCAGTAACATAATCGATTTTTATGACGATTAAAATATTCAAAATTAACCAATATTATCGTTCCCTTAATACATACAGCCTGTTCGTAGGGGCTATGAAAGTTAACTTTGGAAATTAATGAGAATTGTTATAAGCTGGTTTTCTTCGAGCTTCGGAATGGCGACCGATTATACAGGATGACCCAAACTTATCCAGCATAATTGTTTAGGAACATTGTATGGTTCAAATGGAACAGAAAATGTCCTATAAACATTATATCTAGTTTCGATCATGTGTGAGATATCGACGTTTGTCTATTTTCTTTTATTTAGAGTCTTTTCCTAGAAAAAACCTAGGTTTACTTATTTATTCTTAAACGTACTTTTCCTGTTTTGCATATGCTTGTAAAAATGTCCTATAAGCTTGTAGTCGAGCAATAGGAGGTATCGCGATATGCGGCTTCCTTACAATGCTCAAGCTCTAGACATGTGCAATACAAATTTTTTTTCTCCTTCCTGTGGGCAGTGTGTCTCTTCATACTAAATCAAAATACAGTTTTCTTTTTCTACGTTCAGAAGATGGAGGAAATGGATGAAAGTTAGCGTTTTATCCCTGGATACATGACTAAGCTTTTCTTTTTTCTAGTATCCGAATTATATCCATGAGTTACACACTGATAATTAGGCATATTTCAAATATAATAGCAGAACAGCATGTGCTACTCCTCCATTTTGAAATTCTGCCCACAATCACGTCATTAGCTGCACACGGTGCATGCACTGTGCATGAGCCATATGCTCTGAGGAGTGGGTTAGACAGGGCAGCCGCATATTGCGATACCTCCTATTACACCCAAACAGATTGTGGCAGCTACCAGCTCAGTTTCCGAAGATGTAATCAATGCATTGGAATTGGGGGCAACCATTTTGAGGTGTTTCTTCGACTTTGATTTGTTACTTTCTTCTTATTCTTATTCCTTGTATCATTTTAGTTTTGTTCTGTCAGTATGCAGAATAAAAGTGATCTGCACTCTCAAGTGTTTTATTTATTTGCTATAATAACTCTACAAGAAAATAGACAAACGTCGATATCTCAAACACGATCGAAACCAGATGGAATGTTTATAGAACTTTTTTTGTTCCATTTGAACCAAATAATGGTCCTAAACAATTATGCTGGATAAGTTTGATTCACCCTTCCCCTCCTCGCATAAGTGGAGCCACTTTTCCCTACATTTAGCCCTACATTTTGCCTTAAAGATTTAAAATGCTGACTTGTAATTAAGGTTGCCTTAATTTAAAAAAAATATTGCTGTATTTAATCTGGTTTAATTTTTCCTTGCAATTTTCTTTTTCGAAAGCTGATAATTTACTAAAGAATATATATTATTGAATGCAACCCAGCAATGAAGTAGATGCAAATATCTATCTTTAATTGAAGTGTGGAATTGCCGATGCTTTATCGTTGGAAACGTTCATCACGTAGTAGTTTAAAAGTTTTTTCCCTATTGTGCTTTATTCGATTCATTATTTTAAATTATTCATGCGTTGTTTATATCATAAAATCAGTCGAAAAGTAAGTTGATCAAATCTAAAACCCACTGTCTCTTCATGCTCTTCATTAATACTTTTTTTTAATAAAGTGAGAAAGAAAAAAAGAATTAATTTTCTGAAACCTTTTCTAAATTTCTGACTATAATGAATTAATTCTCAGTATTGTTAATGCTTTAGTTCAGTAACTTCATGAAAGCCTAATGTGTATTTGTTTTTCCAAGAACTCAAACGAGTGTAAAGGAAACATCGCTGATGTTATTAGCGAACTTGGCCTCGTTAAAAGGAATGCTTAGCAATGAATTCTTTGTCTAGAAGAAGTGCAGAGTTGTATGTATATATATATATAGTGTCCTAGCTTGATTTCTAAAAGCGGTAATTTTCATTCCATGTCTGGTTTATTTAAAATAAATTATTGTAAATTGTACTTCGTAAAGGTTCGTGCTTCATAGCATACATGAAAGCAGTGGTTGATATAAGTCGGTGATAAAAAAGTTAGGCTCGTAAAAATGCCCCGCAATAAAATGTGATCTGCATAAAAATGAAGTTGTGTTTTTTTAAATTAGGTAAAACAAACATTTACGTCCATAGCTATAAGGGTCGCACAAATGAAAACAAAAATTTATGTGAGGAAAAAAAAAAAAGACGAAGTGTAGAATTGTAAGTTTTTGTTTTCAACAATTGCGAAACCCCACGTGCAAATTGAACAACCGGTTGCAAGTGTTGCATCACGTGAGAAAGAACAATAGCTCGCGCTTCGAAGCTCTTCGGGTGATCGCTTCGTCCAAACAACAAAATGCAGTCAACGAAACAGGAAGAGAGAGCAGTAATTCGTTTTTTGATCGCAAAGGTGTTTTGAAGGTGATGTTGGCTGTGTGTTTTGATCGCAAAGGCCCAATTTTACTGGATTTTCTTGAAAAAGGAACCGCAGTTAACGCATCATGAAATGGAGAAACATTGAAAGCACTGCCCGCGGCCATCAAATGCAAGCGTCCTGGACTTCTTACAGAAGGAGTGCTTCTTCTCCATGACAACGCGCATCCTCACACCTTGAAAGCAACGGTAGACCTTATCAAAAAGTTCAACTGGGAAGCAATGCAGCATCCACTTTACAGCCCTGATTTATCCCCATGTGACTTTCACGTGTTTGGGGATCTCAAGAAATATCTGAAAGGCCTCTTGGCTTACAATGGCCCAATAAATGAAAGCATTTATATATATATGCTTTAATAACATACTTAATAGGTTTTAAAATTAACTTTAAATATATCTTAATAAGCAAAAATACCCAAAATATGCATTTATATGCACAATAAAACTTACAAGGGAATCCTAGGAACATGTATCTCACAGATCTCGACCAAACTGAAATATTATACTCATCTGAAGCTACTATAGATGCTTGCAAAATAAGAAAATTCGAAATTTTGTTTCTTTCAAAATAAACCGCAAAAACAAAAAAATTTGAGCTCGCATAGCCATACAAGGACTCCATTGTTAAAGCCGTTTGTGTGTATTAATGCGTTTAACGGAACTTCTTTCTTCCACTACTCAGCAGTAAGCACGAATCCACTTCACATGAAATCAATGAAAGTAGACAGCAGGCGACAATTGAATGGATTCTAAAGTTTCTAAACAAACTTAGTTTTTAAAAATAAATTATTAAAATTAGCGAATTGTCTTCCAGTGAAAAATCTCTATACATTTAGTAACTAATCTCTGTTTCCTTAATTTATTATTTCATTTTATTAATTAGTTCGGTAATCTTCGTAAATTTTCCATCACAGGGAAATACATTGTAATCTTCATATGCAACGTTGAGTAATACGTTGTGTTGGTGAGAGGGCATTATCGCAGTGCTTTATAATTTTAAATAAAATTAGTATTCATGGATGCTTACCTCATCTTATAAATTATTTTGAGATGAATAATTTTATTTTTATTTATTTTATTTTATTTTAATAATAATTAATGTTACAAGCAGTGCATATCCGGGGCCAGTATGGTCATAGACCCGACGAGTTAGGCCACCGGCAGCACGTAATGTGTCGAGATACAGAGAACAATAAAAATAAAATAAAATAAAATAAACAGCAGGGTTAGTCATAAATTAAGAAATGATTACCAAATTACTACAGCAAAATTAGCAAATGATTACCAATTCAGAATAACTAAGTTAAAATAAACCAAAAAAAAACAAAAAAAAACTACTAACAATTAACGATAAGCGGAACTGTTTGGAGCAAACAGAGCCCTCTATAAAAATGCGAAGAAAAAAAACGTTACAACCATTCCAGACAAGCAGTAATAAGGGTCATATTGAAATCTTATGTACATATTATATAACAACAAAGTTTGTATAAAATATCATCCAATATCATTCATAAAACAAATTAAAATAATGGTAATTAAATTATAAAACTAAACCAAAAATACATTGATAGTAGAACAAAAAGATAGGGAAAGAGGAGAGAGAAAGAAAGGAGAAATAAAAGAAGAAATGAGAAACTGCTTAAAGTAAACTAGAGACAGGCGATATGCCGATCCATAAAAGAAATGGCTTTAAGCTTTTTTCTAAAAAGCGGATACGTTGGACTATCCTGAACATCCTCGGGTAAATAAGACCAAAACATTAGACCGGCATATGAAATGCAGCGACGAGAGTAGTTTGTCTTAGCTGCTGATAAACAATATCACTGGCTTTATGGGTAGGATAACTGCGCTTATCTGATTGTGAGATAATATTAAAAAGGCAGGATAAAATTAACTGTTTATTAATGACCTTATAAACGAAGCAAAGTTGTACAGCAAAATTAAGGTTTTATGCTTAATAACAGTCCTCTAACTGCAATTCTTTGGCGACCGCCACTAACGATTATGCCTCCCTTCTTACCGCCGTGTTTTCTGAACTTTTCATTTCCCGAGCGCTAATGCAGGGGGGGGGGTGCAGGGACTAATTTTATGGACAGTGAAATCTTTGATGAAAAAATTCATCCAAATAAATTTACAAGACAGCTTGGAACTATGGTTGCCGACTTGTAAAGGGACAACTGTAGTTTTAAATGGCATAACAAAAGGAGTATTTTATGTGTTATAGAAAAAAATTTTTACATGTGCCTTATGCACCTTTCACTATGTGGTAAGGTAGGATTATCTGGTACAGAGGGAGTTTTGCGCCATTCCTATATCTTAACGACTGCTGTATGATGGTCGCAGCAGCCGGGACCGACGGCTTTACATGCCCTCCGAAGCACGGGGGGAGATGGAAATTTCCAGGTGGTCACCCAACCTGTGATTAGCTGTGCCCAAGGTTGCTTAACTCCAGCATTGCATTGAGCAAGACGAGACAACTGGGCTACGGCTGCCCCCAAGATGGGGTAAATTTTTGGAGTGGGTGACTGTTATACATATTTGAATAGCTCCTTTGAAATGCTTTATGGATGTATTTAAAAATTATTTTTATCTCTGATAGTATACTGAGTGATCATTAAAAAAATAAAATCACTGTGATTTTTAGGGTTGAATTTCACCCCCTTAAAGGCTTTATTTGGACCAACTGAAAATAGTTTTCATATACCCCTATGAGGTCTACATACCCACCAGTTTCATTCAAATCAGGGTATATCACGTGGAGAGGATCCCTTGTGAGTCATTCATATCCTGAACATGCAATTTGCTTTCAGTATTCAACCGGTCCTTTTGTGATTTAGTGTAGTTCTTCCTGCATTTTTCCATCCTTTCATTTCCTTGTTTGTCATTTAATTATAGTTTTTGTTTATTTTCAAACTAGATTCAAAAGGATTGCAATCTCAGTGCCCTCTAATGTACAGATAGGAATTCTTGCTCTTTTTCTCTGTTGATTAGATTCTTATTGTTTTGTCAATCCATTCTTGAATGGGCACCAGATTATATGGTCCCCGTCTATCACCATTCTATTACTAGATGTGCTGTGCTTCACTAAATGCATGATCATGGCTGTGAGCACTCTGGTTAGTTAATCCTATTAAACTTTGCAGGATTTTTATTTATTTTACCCATTGCAAGGTTTATCTTGCATTCTTATAAATTTTTGACTATTTTCTGTATTTAAAGGTATATCACCCATTTCAGCCAGGAATACCTGGTGGAACTAGTCAGAAATTCTGTTTTTCCTATTTTGTATTGCAAAGTGTCTTCAATTTCAAAGTTATGTCTGTGAAAAGTTGCTTATGACATCCATAAAATCAAACAATACATTATGGACGATCTCTGTTTTCTTCATCACTGTGTTCTGACTGAGAGAGGGAAAGATAAGACTAACAATTACTTCATCAAACATTTTGACATTAAAATTTCTGAAATCGTTTTGTTCCACAAATCAGTACAAAGACGTCTCTGCTGGCACGTTTTCCAGTTTAAACGTTCTAGAATTTCTGTTTAGTAAAGTATAAGCCATATTATAAATAATTTCTCTCTCATCTTCATAAAAGTGCCATATTTGGTCCAGTGTCAACACGAAGCTAATAAAGCACTTAATTTCTGCTAATAATATTATTTGCATTTCTGTTAAATTTTCACAGTCTATTCAAATTGATTATAATATAATTGATTTCATCCAATGGACTTGCAAATGTATCTGTTTTACCAACTACCCAGTTGCATTAATTTCGTTCTTGTTCAAACAATGCCTTGCATGAAAATTAGGGATAATTAAAGAAATATTAATGATTCAATATTACAAATTTGAAATCTAATTATAATACGCACTGGATCATAATACGCAATATATGTACCCAGTGTATTGTATTCAAAATAAATGAACATCGTGTAACAAAAATAAAAAAAAATATTCATGACATTTAGAAGCTACATTATACCAGAAATAAATTTATTTAAAATCTTTCAAAATCAGAATCAATAAAATTTTTATTCATCAATATCGGAGGTAATGGCGTGAAAAAATCCTCCAAGGACCATTTTCCAATTAAAATCAGAATCATTTGTATCTGAGCAACATAATTCCATAATTTCAGTAAAAAAGTTCTTTATTAGGCCTAATATCGTTTCTTCCTCGTACAACTCTTGGAATCTAGATGAGTACCATAACGTTAAAGTCACCACACAAACGGGTAGCAGGTTCCGAGGAGTTTCTACAGACGAAACCCTGGACAGAGGCAGTACCCTGTTATCCCATAAAACCGACGTCCAATGACGCCATGTGGTCCCTTTTTCAGTAATAGCCAGAAGGGGGAACCGCTGTAACCCTTCTCAGGTAACTGGCTCCGACCAGCGACAACGTCAACTTTGCGGGCATGCTCCGTGGACGGGTGGCTAAGAGTGAAAGCATGAATGAACCCACGTGCTCAGCTGCTATGCCCGCCACGTCTCTCACTCTCCACCAGTACTCACTCGGTTTTTACACCCTTATGCGCTCTGATGACACTCAATCCATCATGTTATATTCCTGGTCGACCCTCGTTAAGAATAAAGACCACTATAGGTTAAACACCTTAAACTAATGCTTATCATTAATTGGAAGTCTATACAGAGTCTGTGTAATCTGATCAAAGTCACCAATTACTGCAACAGTTTCTCTGTTTTTTTCCCCTTCACTTTTGGCGCACACGCGCCGCTTGTCTGGGATGGCCCGCAATCGGAGCAATTCATGTAAGCGACGGGCTTTCAAACCAACTATCAGCACAAACGCTGTTGATGTGATGATAGTTCAGTTTTCATCGGGGAAAATCATTGGCGGGGAACTAATATAAAGAACAAGAACTCACCCGGATGTGATCTAATATTGGCTGCATAACTTCATAGTTTTACCCAGCGCAGGAAACTCATCCCGGAGCCGACACGCCGCTTACGAGTTCACTCTGCTACGATCGCTGATCGTCGAACGCATCAAAAAAAATTGGAGAAGTGCAAAATTTACGCTCATCAAGGCAAACTTTTTAATTTTTTTATTCATTCACCATGAACAAATTCTAATTAACTGCACAGTTACTCATAAATTAAGTCTCCATAAAGAAAACGGTTACTGGCAACCCCTCATTAGGGTTAACATTCGAATGCTATTGTGGCAATATGGACCATGCATTTGCTGCTGAATCGTCCGCAGGCAGAATTGGAATCTTTTTTCATCTCGTTGCCAGAACAACCCAGAAAGAAAAGCAGCTATATACAATTAGGAGACTGACGTTATCTTCTCAGAAATCTTCCTGAGAAGACAATGCCAGCTCCACAACAATCGCCTATGTTGTTGTATCATTATAATGTAACAATGTTCGCTAAAATAACATTACAGCTTGAACATGAACAATAGACCAACAATTAACTCATTAAAATAATGAAATAAATTATTTTAATTACCAGAGAAAAAAGAATTCATGACAAAAAACAAAAAAAAATCAAACAAACAACCATTGAATAGTTTTTTGCCGGGCCCATGTGACAAATCAACTGACATGACATTTCACAATAGTTATCTACAGGAGGAGTAATTCCTGCTTTCACAAAAGCATTGTGAATTGTATTTTCTTTATTCTTTGCCATGCATAATGTACCTATTTGAAAGAAAATTCAAGCGTTTTGTCTCGACATCTTGAAAAGGTTAGGTTAGTATCCAACATCTTAAGTTCAGAATAACTTCCCCTAATTTCCTTCGTTGATATCATTAAGACTGGCTGTGCTTTTGTTCTGCATATATAAACTCTAGTTAATGAGTAAATAAGTTACCTTTTTGAAGATATTGAGTATGGATTTCACGCAGAAAAGCAGTCCCTAAACTACAGTGCTGACGGACATCGCAACTGGCGTTGATTTTGAATTGCTACTAAGAAAAATCTGTTGCTAAAAGAAAACAACTGACCTTCTTATAGGCGTTGTGGAGATGCATTAAAATTTTATGCAATTATCCTAAATTATTATGGTAATTTAACAGCTTCAGTATCATGAGATTTTGATTAATGAATGAAATTCCTTACCTTATAATCTCTGGTAAATGCACTACTGCCCGTTATGTCGCGATATCGGATAAGTCTCAGTCAGTGGTGCCATCTGTCGCTGTACAAGCAGCTTACTGCATCGCAGACTCGACTTGTTGCGGGCAGTGAAATATTGGCTCCCAAAATCGGCGACATAATCGGGCAGCAGTGTAAACCAAAATGGTATAAACCAATATGAATGTTGCAAAAATTATATCTATGACTGCTATGATGAATTTATTTCACAAAAATCAAAATAACTATGGACGTTCACAGATGTTTGATGTGGGCAACCATTGTGATACAGCAGACATCTAGATGATACCAGTTCTTGCCACACCTGTGTCAAGAACTGAGTCAACTGTACCATCTTTCCACTGATTTAATGTCCTACAGATTGCTAAGCAGTCAAAGTGGAAGCCTAATGATCAGGCTCGCATCTGGCTTGCAGGTCTGGAATTTCTCCTTTCAAAACCATCAGCAAGCCGATGATAATTCACTTGGAGACAGCTTAGCTGTACCATTTGGTAGAGGCGACAAGCTATAGACTCATGGTCCCTGGTTCGAATCCAGGTCACAGAATTTTTTCTATTCTTTTTTTATCTACAGTGGTACATTGCATAATGCAATTCCTTCCATGATGGACAAATCATTTATGTGGGATGCCATTTTCCATAGGTTACTATGGGAAAAATTTTAATTGGGTCCAGAATTTTGGGGGGAATTTTTTTTTAATGAAAAATGCTCACCAGGATTTGGAAATAGTGGGAATTTGGAGATGGAAGAGGATATGAAAATACTATTTACAGATTATATAAATATTTAGACTAGGCACACACTGTCTCAGTTTTCAGTTCAGCTCAGCTTAGTCTGACGGAGGAATCAGCTGTCCCTGACTTTCTTGTATGATTAGCTGTGGTTTTTATGCAGACACAGATTTGAAAAAGTTGTCTAAACTTGTTTGTCTCTCCCTCTTCTTCAGAATTGTCTTGAAATAATGCATACACTGTTATCCACTTCATTGAATAGACCTGTCACTGTTCTCTTTACCTTGATTAGGATGCCACTTTTTGGTTATGACCTGGACCTATTCCCACTTATTCAGAAGATGTTTCGTGGTTGCATTAGGCATTGTTCATTGGTGTCCGCCTCCTCCTCAGAAGAAGAAAGATCTGTCTGTGCTTCTTCCTGTTCCTTCTGTGATGAGCTCATCCTCATGTTATTCTAACAATTCTCCATCCTCCTCGTCAACTCCAAATTCAGGTCCTTTGCTGTGGAAATTATCTCTTACCACTTCGTTGTCATTCGCAATTCACCCTGGGTAGGTTGATTGGGTACTCCTTATTCAAATGCAAGATTTCTTCAGGTAAGAATTAGGCGATGGTATTATCTTCAACAACCTTTCTGATTGTCTTCATGATATCTTGATGTATGGTAGAACGCTTTTTTAATTCTTTTATGTTCATTTGAGGAAAGAAAAAATTAAAAATAAACGAGTAAAACAATGAAAATGAATAAGTCGATTTTTAATAAAAATAAAATAAAAAAAAAAAAGAGGGATCCCATCTATTTCTTCAACTTGTTTCTCATTGTAATTTCTACAATAGTGACATCATCAATCTCAGATGCTGTCGTTTATTAATGATATACATAATACAGGGTTATTCATAAATCCGTGAAACATTTCAAAAAACATGACAAGTAAACTAAGCAACGGATCATGATACATCTTACATCAACAGAGAGGAAAACTCTCTTTTTTCTTTTCTTCTTTTTTTAAACAAAGTCATGCACACAGTTGCCGTAGTTTGCTGTTAGGAGGAAGCAGTAGCAAATATGGCATTCAGGATTCAGTGCAAAGAAAAAGAAGACACTGTGTTAATTGGATGACCACCCTAGTCCCCATATTTAATCCATGTGATTTGCTGTAAGATAAACCCCCATAAGCACACACTCTTTGTACCTCCAATCCCCACTAACCTACTGAAACTTTGCAATTGTATCATCATTGTTGTGGATCTGGTGGACTGTGATATGTTGAAATGGGTTATCACCTAAATGTCTGCCTTATTGCCAAAAAATGAACACATTGAGATCTAAAATTTATTATTCAGTTCATAGTTTTTTGTAATGAATTTTTGACATGTTTCATGGACTTATGAATAACCAATGAATTCTGATAAATTGAATGTTTTTTCCTTTTTTTGAGCCACTGTAACCAATCAGCAAAATAGTCATCTTCATGCAGAAGAGTAAATCATACAGTCTAAGTATGTACAGTCATCCACACTTGAATTTTACTCTAAGTTTAACTGTTTCAATATTAATTTATTTTTAATAATTTAATATTACATTTAGAGATTTTATTTTTAATAATTTAATATTACATTATTAAGATTATTAAATTTAAATAATTATAATTAAAAAAGCTATTTAAACAACACATTAGCATGAAATGTAATATTAAGTATTAAACTCGTGTGGAATATTTCCTTTGGTTGACTGTACCTAGTGATTTTTTTAGAAAATATGTATAACCGGGTGCTCCAGTGGAAACACCGGAAGTAGCCCTAAAAATGGGACCTCCCAAAATACCGGAAGTAGTCCCAACAGCGAGACTTGCCAAAATACCGGAAGTAGATTTTGCCAGGTAATGCTTGAAATTTAATACAGAACCTGGATAAAAATACAAAGAGAACATATGAAAGTACATTCAACATTTTGTTGGACACGGAGCCATAGGGTAACAGAGCTTTTCAATGCTCTGTACCGGAAGTATTAATCACGTGGCTGCGAACGACAGGAAACACGTGATCGTTGCGCACGGCTCTAGAGGAGGGAGGCGTTTAAGTAAAGAAATTTGTTTGTACAGATTAGTATCTATTACTGACTACTGTTTTAAAAAATGCCGGGCGCAACGAAAAATGGCCGGGCGCAGCGCCAGGCTAAAAACGCCTAGAAAAATCACTAGTACCTCTAAAAAGCTAGCATAGCCTTTACCTAGGGAGAAACTCAGCTCATTTTGGAGGAAGTGGAAGTAAGGAGGCCTTCAGTCTATCCAAGGGTAGATTCTCCTCTTCCTGACTGAACCTAGTAAAATCACAGGCACAACACTGTCCGTGAATTTCTTGATGTCATTAGATAGTCCACAGTGGTTATTTTACATGTGCATTCCGATTGTTTACTTTCTCTTTTGCTTGGTTTACTTATGGGTTGACAGACATTTAAATAGTCATTAATCAGGTTGTTGATAACAAAGTGGTCAAAAGGTCATTCCTTGTCTTACATATGAGGCAGAAACTTCAAATGTGCTAATTAAGCATGACTTTTGTCTCGATTTAATGTTTGTGAGCAAATGAGGGCGAAAAGCTACAAAACTTGGTTGAAGGGTTTGACAGGTGGTGAGAGGCCATCTCCCTTGACTTTTTCTAAAATACTAGAATCTAAACAAAGAAGAGAGACCTAACTGAAGTATCCTAATGGGATGGCCATTAATAATAAGAAAAATAACCAAATCAGGTTCAACAAGAAAAGGTTGTAGCAGCATAATCATATGGGTCTGAGAGTATATTGCAAAGCTAGAAAGATAAAAAAGGAGGCGCTATCAACTGTCATAATATTTTAGTACCTTAGTAAATATTTGAAACTACATGTACCTGTATGTATAGAGGCACATGCATTATAACTTACATCAACTAAGGTTAAGCTGAGTTGTAACTACGTAATTAGTTGGTGTGTATGCCTAACTTTGATAAAGACAGCTGAAACTAGACAGTTTGATGTTGGTTATAATATATTATAATAATTATTATAAGTCCTCTATGTTTATATGTTTTATAAATTATTCTCTTAATCAAATTATTAATAGTACTTTTAATTTATATAATTCATTTGTAATCATTGCTTTGATTGTTGGTACTACTATGAAATAATCGAGAGCTTTTCATATGGATCAAGTTTAAGCAATTATATTGGGGTCACTATTTAAAAGGGAAAAAAAAAAAAAAAAGTATTCTCTATCTAGTTATGTAAATATTATAAAATATGTTCTGTCATTAATAGATAATTCTTTCTATTCTTTCAAACATTGAAATGCAAGAGAGGCATGGAGCATAACTTTATAAACAAATATATAACTAGCATTAATCCAACCATTTTATGAAGGAATAAAACAAATTCTAGATTGTTTATTTATGCTCTGCTAGAGAAAGTTGAAGTTCACAATAGTTAGAGATAATTAAACATCTTCATTCAACAATTATAATAATAGTAAAATTATAATATGACTGCTGGGAAATTCATTGATTGTTTAATTGTAACTCAGCATAGAAATCTACAGGTTAATAAATCCTATGCAGGAACCCTTTCTGAAATATATTTGCCATCATTGGAGGTATCTCCAACAAACCATCCAAATTAGGTCACATGACCGGAGCTGGCATCCCCCAAGGTCGGAAAGTGTTGGAGCACTGCCAAATTTCACAGTAGCGATTATGCATGATGATATAGTCATGTGATTGCTAGTATAAAAAAGTTATTTGGTTAACACAGAAGGGAATGATGAAAGTGCTGAACTGTCTTTTTTTTTTTAATATGCTCTTTATATTAAAGCAAGTAAAAATAAATAAATTTCTAAAAACCAAATGCTTTGATTCACAAATTTTGTGACTAGAATAAAACCAAAAAATTTTATCTCAGCAGTATATAGTACGGAAATGGTATTAACCTTGATTTGTAGATTTCATTTGTAATTTTCTTTTTACAAAAAGAATCTGAACAATTACGAAATAGTATGCTGCATTTTACAAGCAATTTTCTCATGAAAATGTGATTTCATTTATATAATTATCTACACCAAGTTTTTTTTTTCCATTTATTTGTAAAGCATAGTGAATAATTTACATATAAACAACATTTTCATCCAGTGTTTTAAGGGGTGGGGGGGGGGGGTGAGTTGTCATTCATAAGTATTAAATCAGATATGGCTAGGAAAAGAATATTAAAAGAACATTATTTTTAGAATGAACTTTTATGTTTTTTTCCTTGGACTTTTCCTTTCTCTCTTGGACTTATGTCATATGGCATTTCAGAATATTATTCTTGAGATTACACTTTGCAGTTTATTAGCATTAGTTTCTATATCCTTTAATAATAAAATAATCATATTATTTAATTAGAAAATTTTAATTAATATTTTTTCTGTGTTTTAATTTGTTAAAATTCAAAAATCTCCTAGCATAGATATACCAATTCCTTTTTAAACTTAGAAAATAAAAATGCTCTGAAATGGAATTAGGCTATTTATTTTTTTATTTTTTTCATATTGTATCTTAGTATGACATCATTATATGATTGTTTGTTTGCAAAGAAAGATACCGGGTGTCCCAAAAATGAGCGACAATTTGAAAAATCAATTAACAAAAAATGGAAGGCCATAGAAATGTACACTTTGCTGCGTTCTGCTTAGGAAACAGGGAATATATTCACCCCAAGTTTTAAAATGAGTTAGAAAGTTTGTCAACAGATGATGCTGCTGACGGGGAAAAACTAAAGCTCTATATATACAGAGCTTTAGGAAAAAGTATAAAACAATGTTTTCAAAATAATCACCATTTGCAGCAACAACGTGGCACAGTCTGAGGATAAAATTCGGAGACGCGAACATTTCAATTAGAATGGTCTGAAATGCATCAGAAAACATTGTTTTATAGTTTTTCTCCGTCAGCAGCACCATGTGTTGATGAACTTTATAACTAATTTTGAATCGTGGTGCAAATAAATTCCCTGGTTTCCTAAGCAGAACATAACAAACCGTACATTTCTATCGCCTTCCGTTTTTCGTTAATTGATTTTTCAAATCGTCACTCATTTTTGGAAATCGTCATTCCCGGTATTTGTGTTTAAGTGCTTTGTGAATAATATTGATTAGGTATAAGTTATTGGTTTTTTTGGGTTGTTTTTTTTTTTTTTTTTTTTTTTTTTTAAAAAAACTTTTAAAAATTAAAAAAAAAATTGTTTAATTTAATTCCAAAAATACTTTTTCAATTTAAAAAAATGCTCAGGTTTAGCAAAAAAAAAAAAGACTTCAATAAATTGAATTCTTCATAAACTCTTAAATGAAAATAATTTGGAACAATTCAGTCTTTCTATTATGGTCACAATGGCTATTAATGGTTGTTATTCCAAAGAATGTATCTTTGTTATTGTTTGTTACAGGTCTGTTACTATACCTTGTCTCTGCTTCAGTTGAGAGTGACGTCATGAGTGAAGCAGTTACAGTTCGCCCGCATGAAGAAATAGATCGAATAATTTTCTGTATAAAAAGTTCAAAATTCTTTCTGGAATCATATTTCATAATTTTCTCCCCGATATAATAAAAAATTGGCGGATAGAACAGCCATTTGACGAAATTTAAAATAAAATAAATAAAATGAAGTCAGTCTGTAGTCGAGATTATTTGATTGTAAAATGGCGGCGTCTCTTGTTCCTGCGTGAAAGAGATGTCAGAAATGAAAGATGATCGAGTTTTCACAAAGAGGATTAAAATACTTTAAACATTAATTTAAAAAAATGATATCTGAGACACACCATTCGACTATTCTACTTTCGAGAAGCCACGCAATTAAAGGATGGTGTAACGTAGCATACATAGCCTTAGAACATAGAGATAGATGTTAGAGAGGTGGAATCTTATCAGCGCCACATGTCTATGATGTTTATGATGTTAAATAACCATTGGATCTATTGGATCAGCCTAGTGAGGCTTTGCCGGATTTCCAAACTTGTTAGCCAGCCTACTGGGTTCCTGATTGGCTAACAGCTTCTCGGCAGCTAGGCATCTATCATCTCTTTCGGTCTTGAGCTTGTTTTGCTAACTTTCAAACAAAATTTTTCTTTCGTTTGCAACTGAAACAATCCACGAAGTTTGTTTTTTTTTTTTATTTTCTTTTCACAAAGATGCCAAGCAGCATGATGTTAGGAAGGGAGCTGATTACAAGATTAGCCCTCGAGAAGTTGCAGCACCACAGAAGTTGAAACTTTGATATTTTGGCCAAAATTTTCTTGCATTTAAATATTTCAGTAAACTTGATTCACTTGGTTCCGATATCTTTGGTTCTACTGAATAGTTTTTTATGATCTTGGGGCATTAAGACCTGAATCCAATAAAGACTGAAGTTGTGATTTCTCAGTAACTAGTCAAGAGCAATTTGTAGGCTTACTTGGAGGACACCTTACCAAACATTGTGTAAAAATTACATTGATCGTTTCATGAATTTGTTTCATGACATCAAAATTCAATAAGAGCACTCTGCACCAGTGAAAGTAGCCATTTTGAACTGCAATGATTTTAGTGCTTTTGATGACTGCATTTGGTATTTACAGCACTACCAAGTCAAACTTGATGGGTTTTACTCTAAAATGACACCTCAACCAGTTCTGTTGGACATCTGAATAATTTTCTATTGGCTTTTAAAGTTGTAAAGTCCGTTTAGAATTGCCCTGTATATATAAAATTTAGGCCATGTCTACCGTATAAAGTGGTCCTGTTGTGAACATTACTTGTGCCCATCATGTTTAAATAGTGACAGAAGTACCACTTGGTTGAAATAAAAATTTGTTAAAAGAGCCTTGCTTTTGACCATGGCCATTTGCTAGTCGTTCATGGTTCGTTTGGAAATCAAAATATTGGAGTGGCTGTTCCATTGACGGAAAAAAATCAAAAAATCAGCTTGTGAAACTGCACCAATATAAAATATATTGATACAAATTTAGTTTATTTTAAATGGTGTCATCTTACTTGGTTCCAAATTGCCTTTCAATAGTTGCAATTTTACTAAATATAGACATTGTCTGAAGCATCCTGTATGTTCTGTTGCAGTACATAAAAAAATGGGCAAAATTAATTAACCTTCATAGATGCATAATAATAGACAAATACAACAACAACAACATTATTATTATTATTATTAGTACTACTACTACTACTACTAATAATAATAATAATAATAATAATAATAATAATAATAATATAATAAAAAGCACTCCAAATCAGCATCCTGTTGGAGACATTGGCTTTGTACCACATGTTTACATTTACAATAATAAAGTCATTATTATTATTATTATTATTATTATTATTATTATTAGTAGTAGTAGTAGTACTAATAATAATATTAGTAGTACTAATAATAATAATGTTGTTGTTGTTGTTGCATTTAAAGCAACTTTTTTTGAACTCGTTTTTCTTTATTTCTATCTAGAGTACAGATGTAAAACTGAATATAGTAGGAAGCTGTTA
>JAHWFO010063763.1:504108-575176 GCA_023313115.1 Rhysida immarginata
AATGGTTAAGATTGTGATTGCTTTAGCAACTTTGGAATGTGCCTGCCGAAATTTCTATAAAGTCTTGAGTTGCTGTTTTATGCAGGGGGGAAAAATGAAAGAATGAAAGACAGTGCATACAAATTTGGACTTTGCTTCTCATGCCAATAATTTTCTTTTAATAAAATAAAATAAAAAAAAATCTTGGAAGTTATCTGCAGTTTTTAATGAGCAAGGTTTTAACCATTTTATTTTCTTTTTACAGTAAAAACATATGATGATCTAAATTTAATGAATGTTTTCAGAATCTTCAGTATTTATAAATTTTCAGTACTGTACTCTGCATTGGTTAATACATTTGAATAACCAATTTTTTATTTTAATAATTTGATTTTTTTTTTTTAGATTTTGAATGCACAAAATTATCCACTAAATGAAAGGTGTTTTTCTCAGGGAGTGTGAGGGAAATTCTTAGATTCTCCTTAATAATTCCTGGCTACAACAAATCTATATCTGGAATTGCAGATTCTAAAGCAAAAGTATTAAAAGACATAGATGTATGGGTTCCATTTAGAGGCCACATATTTCCCCTCCCTTTGATGTGATGGAAGCTTAGTTTCTGAAACAAGCATTTTCTAATCTTATTGCGGATTTTGATTTTTAAAATTCCAATTTATTAGCATTTTTATATTGTCACAGTTTTGTTTTATCTGCATTAAAGTGAATATAATATCTGCAGAATATTATTCACAAATAATTGCTAAGTTAACACATGTATCAAAATCTATTGAAATGAATTTATGAAAAATGCAGCTTCTTAAGTTTTGCCATGGGCAAAAGTCTGCATTTGTAGGGATTTCCCTGTCTAGCAACTTTATAAAGTGTAATAAATGTTATTTTTAGAATTCCATGTTGATAATCTAATCTAATTTAGATTTTATTAATTTATTTTTAAAAAACTGAAATAAATTCTTGAAAATATTTTTTTTTCTGAATTCCGAACTTAATGACTAAATCATGTGTTTCAGGAGATTTTTTATATTTAGATATGTTTGTAACATAATAAGGTCCATTAAAGACCCTATTTATGACTTTTAACATGCACATAATAGGAATGAATTTTAGAAAAATTTATCACATACATTTTCATAGAGAGAGAAATATTAAATCGGGGCTTCTGTATTAAAAAATAAATACATTAGGTCATTTATTTTGCATCTTTCGTTCTATTCTCCTATAAATGAGAAATGAACTCTTATCCTAGCAAAACAATAAGCAAATACTGTGGAATGGAACTATATCTATAAAGTGAAAACTCTAATCCACAAAGAGAATATAGAAATTTGTTCAGCTTATTATGAGAACTTAATGGTTCATTAATATGACTTTTACTGAATTTAATCATTATTCTTTACTTGATATCATATGTGAATCTTTTTCATTAATTTCATGTGTTCTCCAGATACTTCTTCTGCCACATGTGTACATAAGTTTAAAGCTGTCTTCATGTATTGATTTAACTGTGTAATGAATCCTACAATTTAAATTGTATGGCAAAAATATTTTCATTATTATTTGTAAGATATCATGTCACCAAGACATTTTACTCTAATATTCACTCAGTTAATGAAGTTGAACTATTTTTCATTATTTTTGTTTATTTTTTGAAAACATGTTTCACTGAACTGCAGTGAAACAGGTATCAGGCATCTTTTGATTATTCAAATACTTTATATGATAGTTTTGAATAGCTTTGAAATGGTAAGATATCTTTGGACCAAAAATATTGCTCATATTGGATAACAACAATGTTGAGAAGGGTTGCTTTAATCTAAGTTTCACCTGTAAACCCTGATGAGTCAAAGATTATTTAAGTCTTAAAAAGTTTTTCCTTTTCTTGTTTCCTTTCCTAGAACTGATGAGGAAAAAAAGTTGCTTGCAGTTGGGCATGATTATAATTCAAATGGGCTGCATGCCAGAAAAGTTATGAATGCCAGTGTGGTGATGAGAGCAATTTTGCCATGCCTTTTTTTTTTTTCTCTTCTTTCTTTCTTTCTTTCTTTCTTTCTTTTTGGCAAGTGACTGTCTTGCTTACATAAGATAGCTGCAAATGCTCTCAGATGAACTGCTATATTAATAGCATTACCCTTTCCCTTTGCACTTGAGAAGAGAAATAGTGTTCTACGAAACCTTAATATTGTTGGAAGAAATGTAGCAGAAATAATTATTTATCTTTGCAGTGTTGGTGGCTCTTCTGGTGACGAGAAATGTTTATCATTAAGTTGTTAAATAATCAAGGGGGGAATAAGTTTTCCTATAATGTCTATTGCCTAAGAATAATAAATTCTGTTTCCTATTTACTTTTCTATTTAAATTAATAAACACTGTTTGCTGCATAGGTATTTGACAAAAGATCAACAGCATTCTATAAAGTGTAATAATTAAAAAAAAAAAAAAAAAAATACATGTAAAAAAGGATAGCTTTTTCTACAATAAATGATCTCTATTGTGATGTGCTATTGGTTAAACAGTCTTCAGTGAAAAACAGTATGCTGTGAATAATTGCATAAAGCATGAAAAAGATAAATGCTTAAATATTGGCTTCCCTTAAGCAGTAAGTGAGGAGAGAATGTATGTGTGTATATTTAATTACTCTTTAATTGTATTATTTATTTAGAGACCGAATAAATTGTGAAATTGGAAGTAAGACTTGAATTTTATTAAAAATATATATTTTATGCCGTACAAAATTGAAATAATATCTATAGCACAATGATCATAAATAAATTAAGAATATTATTTTAATAAAAATAATTATCAGTTTTTCAGAATTTATAATATCATGGAACTTAGAGTTTAGGTCTATTATAATTTTATATAATTTTTATTTTGAAATAGTAGCACATCATTTCAGTACTTAGTGAAATTATCACTTTTGAATGTACATAAATTTGAGTTCATAATTGTGTTGTAACAATTGATAAAGGAATGTTTTAATATATTCAGCAAGTTAAATTTTGATAAAATACCAGTACTTGCAAAAGTATTTGGCATACTGAATTTGGTTAGTTGAATGTGATAATGTGTACCTAGATATCAGTTTTTTTAAAGAAAAGAATGAGACAGAAATAAATCGAATGCAAACGCATACATAGATAATAATTAGTTCCTAATCATTTTGCCATGGCATTTGATGTTATAATTCCTGATTATTATTATTTTTTTCCCCTTTAAAAGTTCTTCTACACTAAAAGTTGAATTTAAAATGTATTTTTAAAATGTATCTACTCATATGATGATGCAAGCTTCTGAGCAGTCTAACAACATTCCTTATTGACTTACCTTACCTGCCTGATGCCTGGATAGGCACAAGGTCAACTACTAGGCATTGCTTGAAAGCAATGAAAATGAATTTCCTAGAAATTTTTCTTTTTATTTTCTTAATATTTTGTGCAGGATTCCAAATGGAGATTGTAGGGACTTTAATTTTTTTTTTCTTTTAAATAATTGAAGTTTATTCTTGAATAAAGTAAATATCATTGGTTTTGGTTTATTTCTAGTAAGAAAGTTCATAATCCTGTTTGTTAAGAGACATCAGTTGTGACTGGTGAAACTGGTGCCACTCCCCGAGATTCTGAGGAAGGGGATTTCCTGAGCACTCAAGGATAGAAAAAAATTAACTAACTAATCATATGTGTACAACAATTCTCAGAATTGTCTGCAATGTTCCTTTATCATTTCAGGTTGATGCCTTTTTTGCATTCACTCTTTTAGACTTTTCTTTTTACTCCAGAGGCGAACTTTATTTTAAAAAAATATTCTACATACTCTACTATTTGAGAATAATAGGTTGATTAGACATGTGGAAAGTTTTAATAATGTGATACAACTTCCTTTTATTGGTTATAAAACATCTGTGTGCTTAATATCATTCCCTGACCTTGAGCATACTTACTGTTGACATCATCATCCATCCTTTTGTATATCTATTAGGCAGAACTGCCATAACAGATTCTATTATGTTAGCAGAAGAAAAATAGCCCACTTTTTTTTTTCTTTTATGACAGAGAGAAAGGTTTTTTTTTTCGTTGTTGTTTTTTTTTTTTTTTTTTTTTTCTCTTTCCATACTGTTTAGTGTTTCAAATACATGTTTATTAATTTAGATAGCTTTCTTATGTATTCTTAAATATGATTTAGTATTCTATCTGACTGAGAAAAGTATCTCTTATTTAACACATGGTTTAAATGTTCAGTGATTATGGAGCTGAAATTTTCCCTTGAACATGAAGTTGGGTTTTATGGGAATAAAACATTAACTTCCTGTTGTTTCAATTAATTTATTAGGACCTTTGTAAATAACGTAAGCACTGACATAATGTTTTTTATATGATGCTTGTACATTTATTAATACTATTTTATAAAATTTTATGTTTATAATATAAACATCTGATATGATTTTTCTCAGATTTCTTATTAATGATCCAAAGGATTGAATTTGCAGGAAAACTTCTTGCATTTTTTTGTTTATATCTATTTACTAGCAAATGAAAAAAAATAAAGGCAAAGGGAACTGATTATAATAGAAAAATATAATTTTATAATCATTGTGAAGATGCCTGTGTCATTTAATTATTTTAATTTTGGATTAAATTATAACCTTTCTTTGGAGAAATTTAACTTATTTAAAAAAAAAATATCGTTTATATCACTTAACTTCTTCTTTCTTCAATTATAAAAGGTTGATTTTCTCCCAAGAATGGAATAATAATAATTTGCATTTACCAGGATAAAAATGCTTATTAAATAAATTTTTATTAAATTAAATATTTACATTATTGATTTGAGTGAAATTAATACACAACCCTTCAAAGATTGGAATAGATACAGTCGAAACCCAATATTATGAATATGCCCAACATTTTTTTCGTTAATATGATCCCGTTTTTGTATGAGTCAGGTCTAAAAATTTTCGTCAGTTTTTTATTTCAGAAAAATTTCAGGTCTAGGGGAAAGTATTTTCGTTTTTGCAAATATTACAGTTGGTGCTCAGATTAATGCATAAATGAATTTTTTATTCATCGAAAAATCTCCATCATATCAACAACCTTCTCCCAACGAGATACTAAATCATAAATTTCTTTTTATAAAAGTTATGAGTTTTTGCAGTTGAAAAACACACCTTGTTCATGTTTTAGCTCTTAAGTCTTGAAGCACATGTTTCTCAAATATTTATCAAGAGAATGGAATAGGTGATTATCTGTTGGAGAGATATCCAGAGAGTACAGATGAGGTAACACTGTCATATGTGGACGTGCGTTGTCATGAAGAAAAACAACACCCTTACGGTTCAAGAGCTGGCTATTTTTGCTTGTTTTTTTTTCATGTGTGCGTTGAAGCTGACCAACATACATGTCTGCTGTGATAGTTTGTCCTGGATTATGGGGGGGGGGGGGTTCTAGAAATTTAGGCGTTGACTACTAAGGTCATTTTGCGCCTTGTACGCAGCTTGGGGCAAACACAAACATCCATGCCCACGGCGGGATTCGAACCCACAACCAGGCGGACTCAAGAACTAGAAAGCCTACGCCCTAGCCCTCTTGGCCACTTGGCCGGCCCTGGATTTTGGAGCTCATAATGGACTACACCATGTGTTGTCCACCAAGCACTCAAGAGAATCTTCAAGACTCTCATCACCAGTTCTAAATTTTTTGAACCGATTCTGTGCCGTCCGGTCGGAGACGGAATCATTACTGAATGCTGTACAAATGTTGCGAGCAGCCTTTGCTGCTTTATGGCCAGGTTTAAATTCATACAACAGGTAGGTCGAATTATTGGTAATGTAGGTGCCATTTCAGACATTTTTTCAAAATAAAAGTGAATGTTTTCACTTAGACAAGTACGTGCAAAAGAATGACCAATCATTTCTCTGTAATGTATGAAAAATGTGCATTATTCAAATCATCCTACGAGAGTATTGTAACCATTCAAAAAGTAAGGGTGAAGAAACGAAAAAACTTTCCCCTGGGCCTGATACATTTAATTGGTTACGGAAGTTTTTTTAAATGAACGGATATAATTTTTTTTAACAGCACTGTGCACAGAACTGGATAAATTAAAAAGATCTGGTGGAAATCATTGCCACAGAACGTACGACTTAACCTCTTCTAAACTGACAAAATTGCGCTTATGTGATGCAGATTTCTTTTTGCCTCATCGTCGTCACCATTCTCTGCTTTTTCTTCAGATTCACTATCTTCATTTTCTTGTCGACAATGCTCCGCTGTGTCGTTAGTGCTTAACAGATCTTTGGTGAGAAGATCATCGATTCTGATATATTCTAGGAATGTCAGACTGCCCAGCTGATCTCTTTGACTTTGAAGGAGTTTCCATTTGTCTGACCCTTACAAGTCTGGTTCAGTAGGTTCCTCAATGTCTAAAGCATAAGGGAGATGATATTAGCGCAATACTTTAATATCGTCTCCCTTATTCTTTAGTTTAGCTAATAATACAAAATCCTGGTGCCATGTTTATATTCAATGAATTCCTCAGTTGTGTTGGAAGATTCGGCCTGTTTAAATCCCGCCTTCCTAAAGCAGTTTGTGTTGACACTTGTTGGGACCATTAGCCATGCTACCGCAACTTTTACCGTGGCGTCGAAGACTCTCCATTTGGTATGCTTTTCTCCAGCAACCATCGTGCGAATCATGCCTCGCATCATCTTGTGGAAAAGCTGCTTCACAGAATGGATAATCCCTTGAGCAATTCTGATCAATGCATGGAAATTCAGCCTTTATATAAATGCTGAAAATCACTCGGAATTCCCACATACTTCATTGTTTATTTACACTGAGAGCCAATTAGAATTCGCGGAATCTAATTCGACATGCTTCGTTATGCATTTACACAAGAACAATCAAAATTCCAGCATAAGTACCAAAAACAAAATTCCAACCTCCTTTTTTTCTTTTTTACAATAAAAATCTTAAATTATGCAACTTTCTGGGAATGAATCTCTTCATTTAGTTTTTTTTTTTTGTATTATTCAGAGATGGGTAAAAAAAAAAATTACATATTTAAAGACCAATTTAGTAGAGGAATGTTATCCATGGGACAGGGATCAGAAAAAATTTTGTATTACTTTGTCACAATTGTCCCTCCCCCCGGGCATTAATCGAGGCCGGCGTTTAGTGAAAATTTTCTTTATTAAAACTAAAATTTAAGTATATTTAAGTATATCATACGAACTTTTGTAACAAAAAATTTAGGAAATCTAATACGCATTAGATAATATGGTCTTCTGCTTCGGAATCGCTGGAGATGACTGCCTCATTATTATGAAATTCTTCGTCTTCGATAATCATTGAGATCTGGGGTTTAATCTATTTTTAAAACACTGCCCAGATTTTAATCAAGACCAACGTTTATTTGAATACCTAACCTTTATTCAAGATTTTACGGTAAGCGGAGTTTCGTAATAACAGGTTTGAACTAAACATGTATGGGAAAAGCTGTGTTTTTTTTTTTTGTTTTTTTTTTAATTTCTTGTTGGACCCCTCTGTGCTGAAATTGTGGGTATTCTTTCTACAAGTTCAACGAAATAGCTTCTAGTATTTGGGTTCGTAAAGAACTCTGCAGTGGAATTTGGATGTGATTTCCTGGCTCTCACTTGAACTATGAATAAACTTTTAGTTGTCTTATTTCCTGTGCTATAAATAGATGTTGCAGACCTATAAATTCCCTCTTTTCTATACAAAAAATTGTACTAGTATAGAATTAAAATGCAACATGATGCATCTTGCAACAGAGGAGTACGGTACATAAAAACTTCTCTTAAGCTTCCCTTTTAGACTCATTAAATTATTAAGACCGTAATTAAATTTATCAACACAATTTAACTGTATTTTGTAAAGTTTTCTATTTCTATAACTGTAATTTTTGTTGTTTTTTTTTAATGTATATACATCTAATGAATGAGAAATTTCCAAAATCAGATGCATTTATCACATGTCACATAGCAAAACAGTTGTTAAGCAGGTGGTGTTAATGCTCATAAAATATCTGGATTAAGGAAGTTATCTGAAGAAGGATTTCGTGTTTGCATTAAAATAAAACTATAAATAAAAGAAATTGCAAGTTTTTGGTTCTTTAGCTTTAGTTATATATATGTTTTTATTGATACATATATTTTACCTCCAAGAATGTAGAGATTATGGTTCCTATTTACATTTTCATCACATTGATAGTTTCGAGTTGTCATTCCCTGTGCATTTAAATTTAAATAGAGACTTTCCAGATCATCATTTGCTTTATAAGTAGACTCTTTGAATTAAATCTTGTCTTATTAATGTAAAATGATTGAAGAAATTTTTATAAACTTTAAAAAGTACTGATAACATTATTTTACATGAACAGACCAATCAAAATCGGACCGATTTAATTGTAATTTGGTTTGAATTATATGTGAATTGGTTTAATGGTTTAAGATTTTTTTATCTCATTTCTAGAATAATTGTATCATTTTCTTCTTTTCTTTTCTGGGAGCCTTCCTAATGCTTTGTTTATAATACAGTATAAATTATGACAATTTTTTGTTACATTTTTGTTTTCTTTTCTTTTGATAGGTTTTGCAAATACTACAGAAAAATCCCATTGCAGAAATGGTTCAAAAAATAAATTATTAAATGGTACGTATCAAACGAATGAAGTACAAAACAGAATTATTGGTTTCTGCACTTACATGTTTTTAAATATACATCAGGTAACCAAAAAAAGTTGCCGCTTTCCAATAGGGCTCGTTGCAAGAGTTGAGATGATCACATATGCATTTGCATTGGATAAGTCACATACAAGGGCTGGTCCACAAGGATTTCTCATGTTCGTTTTGGTGTAGAAAAACACCTTCACATTGTCTGTGAAAGATATTGTTATTCAAATGTATTTGTTATACAAATTCAAACTCTACACAAATGTTTCTGAGGCAAGCCTTATATTATGCACTGCATTTGGAAACGTTACAGTGACAAAGCGTACCACCAAAAAGATGGTTCCAAAATTTCCATTTATGTGACGAATTATTGGATGACCTGCCACTATCTGGTGTACATCAAGTGGTATTGTGCACTGCGAGTTCCTTCTAAAAGGCCAAACCATTACAGCCGCAATCTGTACTCGGCAACTCGAACATATGCAGTTTTCCATGCATAGCAAATAGCTAGCACTGGTGAACAGGAAAGAGGTGTGGTTCGTGTAGGACAAATGCTAGTCCACACAAGAATGTTAAAGCGACAACCATATTTTTGGTTACCTGATACTTAAAAACTCTTAATACAATGTCTGTTCAAAAAGTTCCACAACATATAGACAGTTATATAGACATCTGGGTATACATGTTGTCTTCATGTGAACCTAAAGAATAACTTCTCATTGTTGGGTTGTCGATACCTAGCTTAGTTTATACATATTGTTTGATTATGTAAGGTGGTCTCCCAAGTATTTGGTGACTGCTTAATCAGGGTTCATTCTAGACTTAAAAAAGGGCAGGGTGCTAAGGGCTAAAAAGGGCACTTTGCCCACCAAAAAGGGCATTATGTTTTCAAAAAATATTTATTCTATTAAAAATGCATAATTCTTTTCAAAGTTCTTTAACCCTTTACCAGGTTTTTGTTTGATGGGGCGTGCGATCAGGATCAAAGGGCAGCGGGGTGGAAATTTTTCATCTAAAGGGCAAACGGGGCGCAGTGCCCCGTAAACCCCGTCTAAAATAAACCCTGCTTAATTTTTACAATGAGCAATTTGCGCAAACAATATTGCTCATTCAAACTGTTGAAACCCATCAAATGCTTCAACAAGTCTAATATAAGCCACGCCCAATGTTTTAAATAGTTGGAAAAAGATTGGGAATCATGAAAATGATGAATGTTATGGATGCCCTTTAACATCGAACGATGAGTCTTATGTTTCTACAATTAGAGATCTCGTTCGTGCCAATTGCTATATAAAGCTGGGGAACTTGATGACGAATGTGATATTCCAGTAGATCAGGACTGGACACTTGAACATGCACTGAATTGCTACCAAATTCATACCTTGCCTTATGTCACAAGATCAGAAAGAGCATCAAGTCCTATTGTATCAGGATCTCCTCAACCATGCTGAGAAGGATGAAAGTTTTTTTTCAAACATCATTATGGATGATGAACATGGGTCTATGAATATAACATTGAAAACATAAGTTCATTCCTCTCTATGGATTGGTTCTTCTCCACCGAAAAAATAATATTGGGTTCACTCCAATGTCAAAATCATGCTGCCAGTGTTTTTTGATGCCCGACATCAAAGCTAAAAAAAAAAACACGAACCATTAAAAATCTTTAAACCAGCATAACAAGACTCGTATAGGTAATAGAAGAGTAGGCAAACAAAGATTTTAATCACACTTTTTCACCGTGAAATCCCCTATCTGGTCAGTTAATACCTCCAAGTTCTGAAACGCTTCAGGAAAAATATGAAAAGGAAAACACTAGAACTGGTTTTTCCATCATGATAGCATGCCAATCATTGTTGTTAGTGAGTTTTTAGCAAACATAGAATGACTGTGCTTATTTACCCTCCCTCCATACTTCCTCTTTTATTTAATGGGACTTTTCCTTAGGGGTCCCAAAAGTCTGGAATCACAGGAACTTTTACAGTCTATTTGGAATGACCACCATTCTTCACAGGATACAATAACAAAAGTGGCAGATAAAAAAGAAATAAAGTTCAGACTTTAAATATGTAAAACGACATTGCACAGATAGATAAGCAGGGGGAAAAAGTATTCAATCATGAAATAATATTTTAATAAAATTATTAAAGTTATAAAAAATGTATATATACAGTACAACGCTGATTATCTGAACTAATTGGACCAAGGGTGGTTCGGATAATCTGTTTTTCGGATAATCGAACTCCCGACAAAAAGTTTGCATTAAAGAAGTTAGTGAAGCTGAGCACACGTCCATTAGAGAGAAACGAGGTTTGACCTTGATGAAAAGTTATGATTTCTGATAGCATTTTGAAGACTGCACCTTATGTATCGTAAGGAATACAAGAAAATTTGGATAACATTTTATGTACTACCATTCTAAATTCTAATATATGTAGTGTTATATTTATCGGCGTTTCTGTAAGAGATCAGATATTTTCCAAGTTTTTATGACAGATATTTAATCCAAATTTTACAAGTACATCACTATCACTCAGAAATAATGAGCAGCCTGCTTGAATGGCCTAAATGTGACATCTACATATATACTTAACCGAACTACATTCTTAAGATGAGGTTGCCATTATACAGCTGGCTTTTAAATCCTTACAGTTAAACCCATGTTGATTTGGATTTTTTTAATTCTTCGATTCTGTTTGCCCCATAGATGTCCGCAACAATGTTTCAATCGATAGTTAGCTATAACGATTCAGTTATAAGTAAATCACAATTAAATAAACATTAAACTTGTTTAGAATTTGTTTTTATTGGGAAACGACTGCAGTTTAAACCCATGTCTTTTCTCCGAGCTTCGAGATAAAAGCCCGATCAGTAATAAGAGTTAACTGCCACAGAAACTCGTTATGCTTTCAAACTTTCTGTTTTAAGCGTAATTATTTATTGTCCGATATTATAATCTGGTGGGGATTTATTAGATGTCAATTTATTTATTCTTTTAAGACAATAAATACGAGAGTTAAAATGCAAAAATCTACGTACAAGAAAAACGAAACTTTAAAGAAAATTCGAAAACTAAGAGAAAAATTTAAAATAAAATATATAAAACAATCTTCGCTTTTATCTTCAGCTCCTTCGCCCCTACCGTGTATCCGGCTATAAGAAATTTTAATTAAAAATCAAACAAGAAATATGCCAACAGGCAGCTTGTATTTCAGTGTTATTTCGTCTTTCTCCTCAAAGACGAATTTTGTTTCCTGTTTTCACTATACCCGATTGTGTGTGGCAATCCATAGCCTACAATGATAAGGGAATTGTAGTCTATGGCCAATCACAAGCGGGCTGCAGAAGTTGGCTGTAGCGAGCGGAGACCAGAGACTGTCAATAAGCATCTCTGGTAGCGAGTTGTGTAGCGAGTGCCCATCACCTAAAAGGGAAGATTTATCCTGAAAAACTTGTATCCTGGCCTGTTCTGTGCCTTCATTACAAAACTGTAAACGCATTGGGAATAGACTTCGAGGTGAGATACGCTTTCACTGTCAGCCATTATTGCAAGCGAAAGTAGCGAAAGTGATTAGGCGTGCTTGAACGTGATCAGATTTGAAAGTTGATCATGTTAGTCACGTAGTGAACGATGAGAACGGGAGAACGATAAGAGCGGGAAGCATGGATGAGGTAAAAGTTGCTTTTACCTCATCCATGGCGGGAAGTTTTTAGATGCAGTGCTGACGTTGACCGATGAACATGGGTGGACTGGCAGAACATCGTACCGGAAAAAATCGGTGAAAGTGGCCCTTAATCACGAGAAAGTAAAGGTATCCATCTGGCCCATCAGGATTTTTCCCGGTGTCCCGATGGTTCAATCCGCCGCTGTCGATGAACGCTCACGCTCTAACGCTATCGGAATGAATTTTTAATTAATAGGATGTGAATTCATCAATAAATAAAAATCATGGAATTCATTGCCACTACTCATTTTATATCATTAAGAGAAACGATATGAAGTAGGCCTAAAATCATGGGTAGAAGAAATTTTAGAAAATCTGATAGTTACGCTGCAGCGACTGAAAGGCTGCACACATCAAAATTTTCACTTCAGCGTTCCTACCAGAAATTACAGTATTTAGTGCTTTTGTTGTGTATTCTGTGGAGTTTGTAATGTATTATAATAAAAATTAGCAAAACTCTATTTAAACATTATTATGCTTGTATCAATATGATGATATACATTATAATCCAAAATGCCATATAGATGCTTGACAGTAGCCTAGAAATGATGGGTGCAGGAAATATTGTGTAGGATTTTCAGCTAAGGTAACAAAAAGAGTTGCTACTTCCTTGGTGAATTAGTAAAGGACAAATACAACCATCCATGCTATGATGGGATTTGAACCTGTAATTTGGTGATAAGAGATCGGGAATACCTAATGCTCTTGATTGCTAAACCTGCTATGTATTGTCCTAATATAATACAGTATATTAAAAATTATACAGAATTGTCTTGAAATAGTTGGTCAAAATCGGGGATTGGAATTTGAAACGTTACTCCAAAAATCCATTAGCATTTAAGACCATCGAATGATTAATACTGGCTTCAGAAAAACGAAGGCCATGATAGGAAAAAAACCTTTATTTTTATTTACAGAAGTTGTTGAAAATTTTCACCATTAATTAAAATACACACTTTGTCTATCTAACCGTGGACTGTTAGACATGTTCAAAGACTCTAGGCGTTTTCACAGCTGTTGATAAAGCTTCATTGACTAGAGCTAAATAAAAAAGAGCATAAATTAGGTTTCCCCATAGAGATTTATAATTAAAGTAATTTTTTTTAATTTTTTGATATAATTTCATCTACTGTCATTTTGAAGACATTCTCTCATTTATAGCTTTCTCACTACATTAACTAAGTAGCCTGCGTTTTCACATTTCGAACACTTCTCACTAAGTTGCCTATTTTGATCACTTTACTTGAGTATTTCATGCATTTCCATTTAATTATGTTTTAATTTTTTCTTTATTTGTAAATATGCTGATATGACATTTTGATAGGAGTGATATGAGGGGGGGGGGGGGGACACTTTTTAATCTTTATGTGCCAGAAATAAGTTGCTAAGAGAATTTTTTTTTTTTTTTGAATATATATAAGATTGGTGGCCACAAAATCAACTTTTGGAAATTTATTGCTTCAACCCCTGTAATTGTCAAAAGCTGTTTGTTCTTAATTTAAAGGAATAGTAAAATTTGTCTTATTTGTTTACATTTTTATGGCTATGAAAAGATGCCATATGTTTTACATTTCTCCCTCTGTACATTAATCCAACACTGTAGGTTAATCCATTTTATTAAGTTATCACTTATCATTGAAGTTGTTTTCGAGATAATGATACTCAAATAATTGGATCAAATTAAAGGAGTTCTAACTATAGTTCTCTTGCACGACATAGCTGTATTTGCTTGGGCATAACTAGGATTTATGTAAGGGTGGATAAGGCACAGTTTAACATTTATTCTCGGTCTGTTTCTTTGACTTTATGCCAATGTTCTCTCCCAGTAAAGAATGGATTTCTTGATCCCAGTCATGCAGCCACTTTTCACAATACACACAACATCGTCATCGGACTTGAATTGAATCTCATCGAGTACATTTTTTTAAGGGATCAAACACGTGGAAGTCAGATGGTGGATAAGGCATCATTGACATTCATCATTTTTAACACTCCCTATTGTACTGCCACTTGGTTGGAGCTTGCAACTTTGCACAACAGAGGCGAAAGATTCAAACTAGGACTCCTTGAAATTTCATCTGCATAGCATTGTTCGTGTCAGAAGTAAATTGTGGTGCATTACTTTTTGAATGCTCCATGTATAAGAAATTAAATAGCATTTGATCACTTCAGTTTACTGATTTTCATTCTAACTGTTTAGCTGTTATGATGCTGCCCCTACAGGTGTTTGTCTAAACTGTGTAATTAGACCACTCAAGAATGCAATTTAACTTGTCCTTGTAAATAAAACTATGCCAAAAAGTATACTTTAATTGTCTAAGTAATCTACTGTATTATTCAGTTCTTAACATTTACTTTAAAAATAATTTTAACATTATATTTAAAAAAAAATCAACAAAAAATGTTCATCTTGGAATGAAATGGTTTGTGGGAAATAGTATATAAACTCAAAAAGGTTTTGTAGTTTTAATATTGCTGATATAGGGTGCTGCAGTCAGTTTTTCAAAACTGCCAACAGTCAATAAAAAGCTCAGTCCGTGGCATGGTCAAAAAAAATATCAAAAGTGATTCTGTTATTCAGATGCAGCGAAACATCAAAACAACATTTGGTAGGTATCCACCATATTTTGGAAGTATAAAACAATGGCATTCTCGTTTCATGGAGACTGGTTGTTTACATGATGAGAAAAGATCGGGGCTGCCTATTGGATTATACTCTGTGCAATAAAAGAAAAAACTGGCATGGTGCCAGAATCTACTATTAGCCAAGTTTTTTTTTTCTTTTATTGCACAGTATAGAAGAAATTGTCGGGCAAGTGTGGGAAGCCTTTCGATGCAGCCTGAGAAAATCAGGGATGACTGCATCTTCCCAGTTACAAATGCCTTGTTCAATTGTCAGAAAGATCCATCATAAACGTTTTCTTTTGTATGCATACAAAGAAGTTTAGTATGAGATTAAACCCAATGGTAAAGCCATGCGTATGGCCTTTGCGATAAATACGTTGCACTGTATTAATGCAGACAGTGATTTTCTAAAAAATGTAGCCATCTCAGATGAAGCAACATTCCATGTTTCATGCAAAGTTAATAGGCATAATATTCGAATATGGGGTTCTGAAAATCCTCATACTGTACGTGAACACATACGGGATAGTCCGTAAGTTAATGTGTGATGTGCACTTTTACATATAGGGCTATTCGACCTTTTTCTTTTGTAAGACTACAGTTAAATCAAAAAGCTACCTGGATATGCTTCAGAATTTTGTTGTACCTCAACTTCAAAGCTGAAAGCCACATGCTTTGTTTCAGCAAGATGGTGTGCTTCCACATTCGGTATTAGAAGTGCGAGCATACCTAAATCAACAGTTTTCCATGAAAAGGATTGGCCGCGGTGAATCTCTGCTCTAGCCACTAAGATCACCAGACATTACACCGCTAGATTTTTTTTCTATAGGGCTTCGTGAAAGATTTTGTGTACCACACACATGTGCAGAGCTTTGAGGGCTTCAAAGAACACATTACAGCTGCAGTTGCGATGGTAGACTAAAGTATGCTAAAAAAGTGTGGATGAAAATAAGAGTACTGCTTAGATGTTTTACGGGCAACTAAAAGTGTGCACATGTAAGTTGTGTAAATCATTCAGAAAAAACCTTTTTGAGTTTATTAATTTCTGCAATCCTTATAATTCTAAGGTAGCATTTTTATGTTGGTCAAGACTTTGTGCTCACTGTATATAATCTAATAGAAGTGAGGAGACACCTGAAATTTGGAATTGAAAGCCTATATCATATTTCTTGGTTTTGTTGCTATTTGAATGTTTGTTACTCTACATAGAAACATAAAGCTGATATGATGAAGGAAAACGAAAGTAATGTGGCTTGAGATCGAACTAGACCATGAGCATCCGTCTTTTTGCTCTCGTTACTGTCGTTTTCCTTTATCAAGTTGTCCAATATTGGAGCATTGTTTCCATTTTATTCATTAAAACTTTATATAAAGCTGAAGTTAAATAGTAAAATTTGGTTTTCTTTTTCTTCCTAGAAACAAAATTAGGCTCTATTCCTTTATCAGGAAGACGAGGAGGGAGAACATCCCTTCGAACAAGAAAAGCTCTCTTAAGGCCAAATCGGGAACCAAATGACGATGCCTCAACAACAGCTTCATCTCTCAAGCCACGGTACATGCACAAGAAATTTCAACGTAGCGATTGCCTACAAACATCATCCAGTGAGGAGCTCACAACATCTCAGGACAATCCAGGAGAATGCAGAGAGAAAAGTGCTAACTCAAGTCAGGAAATGGACAGTGAGATACAAGATCATGATGCAAGTGCAGTTTCAGAGTCGAATAAATCTTCCAAAGCTTTAGAAGCTCTTTTAAAGGTGACAGAAATGGAAATCATTAGGTCTTCCACAAGTAATGTGACTTTGACGAACAGTCTAATGGTAGACGATAATCCATTTTCAACAACAAAATCTTCAGAAAACTTGTGCTTAAATCCTAATTCAAATAACATTGAGGGTTTGAGTTCAGATGAACAAAATAATGAAAAAAATATGGATAATCAGGTAGATGGTGCAGAACATCTTCCTTGTGTGGCAGTGGTTTCAGAGCAGTCTTCTCACTGTTCAAGTCCTACATGCATATCATCTCAAACAGACAGTGAACCAAAGAAAGTTAAGACTTTTCGTCATATATGTGCATATTGCAATCATGCATTTGCCAAACCCAGTGTATTGAAAAAGCATATACGTGCTCATACTAATGAACGACCATTTCCTTGCAAAGTTTGTGGCTTTGCTTTCAAAACAAAAAGCAATCTTTACAAACATTGTAGATCACGTGCTCACTCACTGAAGATCACAGAAAATGAAACATTGTGCAATTCAGATTCAAATAATGATTTGGGGGTGGTTTGTGAAAATAATGGTGACATAGACGATGAAAGTGAAAAGATTACTGATAGTGAGACAAGCTGTGATGCTACAGAAACAGAGTTCAGTGCAAAATTCAGTGTGCCAAATAGAGACAATGAAAATTATTTAGAACAATCTAGGTGTAATGAAAGTAAAGCAAATTCCGATTGCAAAGACCTCCGTGTGCCACCTATTAAAATTCAGACATTGCTTCAGTATAATCAGTTACAGGCAAGCAATAATGTTTCTTCAACACCTCCAACATCTATGGATGTTAGCATTACCTCACCATGTGATAAAGTTATGGATAAATATTCATCTGTATCTAATATTACAGCAGATAAGGGATCCCCTGCTAAGGCTTCTGATGTGTTAAATCCTCTGTCAGAGGAGATGGGTAAAGTAAGCAAAAAAGATGCAGAACTTTCCCAGTCCTCGTTCCCTGAGAAAGTGACTTCACGAAGTTGTTTAGAAGTTTCCAGTATGATTTATAAACCCAAGTTTCATTCAGCACTTATAGGAGGCAGCCGAAAATTTATTGACCACAAAAATTTTTCAGTGGATCCTGAGTTGAATGAAGCAAATGAAAATTCATCGGATTCCAAACCTGCTCCAGTGGATTCGTATAAACCAAAAGTATTATGTGTCGACAGTAATTGTGAAGATGAAAATGAACAAAAAAATGAAGATGGTTTACTATTGCGTGCAATTGAGAGAAAGTGTAATTCTTCACAAGTAGATGTTGACAAACTTAACTCTGCTATGTCAGCTAATGTAGTAGAAGCTAATTCAGCAAATTTCAATAAAGATGCTGTCATCTTAGATATCAGTGGTTCAGTTTCTAAAGAAAATGCTCTAGTAAATTCTGAACATCACAGGCTAAAATCCAGTGGAGTTTCAAATCAGTCGCAGACTGCAGTTGAAATGATTAACAGTAACAATAAAAATATAAATAAATCGCCTCGGTTAGCAAGTCCAGAGTTTTTGAAACAACACATCAGCAATCTTATCTCCCGCAACACTGCAATTGTTGAGACGTTAAATCCATTATGGTCTAGGAGATATCTACGTCAGTCGAGTGTTGCTTCTAGTCAAAATATTGATGCTGAATTAAGGACTAGAGATAAAATTCATCATTATTCCCATGATCCACCTGGTGCTTCAAATTCGTTTTTAAGACCTGATCAAGATAACACTTCTAGCAGGCAATTTAGTGGCAGCCAGAGTCTTCCTGCAACACCAAGCGTGGTTCTCTCTGCTCCATCTTTCACAGGAATCATGCTAACAGAAGTTAAAAACCAGTTATATAAAGCTACAATATCTTCACCTACCCAAAGTGCTATTACCGTTAACAAAGAAGCTTCTGTAAATGTAAATAAAAATACAAGCAGTGTGAAAATTGTTGATCCTAAAGCAGCAGTGGCAGAAAAATTGCCTAATATAAATCCTGTTGAAATGGAAAATAATGTTCCATCTAATATGGTTACTGTTAATGATGAGCAGTCTGGTAGCAAAGAAATATACATCCAGCATCCTGAAAACCCTGAAGGCAGTATCATAAAAAATCTTTTATTGAAGAAGCAGATTATTCCAATCAAGAATAATCGAACATCCATTGCTAATTCACTTTCTTCCAGTAATTTGAGTACAAGTACAAATTCTTCCATATCATCTCCTGAATTTTTGCCACTAGAGCAGGCTTCAGTCGGTTACAATGCAGATTCTCAAGGTTTTCTTCTCCATACATGTTCTGAATGCCAGACATCATTTCGAAGTTCAGAAACCCTTTTGGCTCATCAATCCCATTACTGTACAAAGATGAAAAGGACAGCATATACAGTGAATTCTCCGAATTTAAAAAGTAATACTGTCAGTGATTTTAAGAAAGCAGATAACAAAAGTGAACTTAATCAGACTAAGACAAAAATTACAGCTGATGGAAACCCTAAACCACGAGGAAGACCAAAGGGCTCTAAAAACAGACCCAAAGATATTGCATTAACTACTCACTCTGGTATTTCTTCTCAATCAAGTAAATCTCCCAGTTGTCAAAATTCTCCTCATACTCCAACATTTAATCATATCACAGTAGCATCTGTGCCTTATGTTAATTCTGAAAGTCATGGAAAAACTCTAAATGCTCTAAAAGGAAAGTTAGTATATCGTCAGGTACATGAAGAAGGTATGATTCAAGAAAACACAACTTATGGTAATACAAAATTCACTACTCAGTACCTCGATAAATCTGATTCCGAGAGTATGAGCAAAAAACATATCGTTGAAAATATGGACGAAGGACTTATTTTGAAGAAGCATTTGTTATCAGGATCGCTTAGTGGCGACAAAAGCCCACCTTTGAAGAAGCGTAAAATTCCTGAAGAAGCTCTGATGAAAAATGAGAGTCCATGTAAAATACCTCCGAAAATCAATAGCATATCGACACTGAGATCATTGGAAGAATTGTCAAGATATCCAATGAGGCCTAGTGCTGTGCAGTTATTTGGTGGGGAAGTTCAAATTTGTGATGGAACTGAAACAAAGAAAATGAGAATTGATACTAAAATTCAGCAGCCCATACCCTCACCAGGGAGTCTTATTGCATCTAACAGTTCTGCTGTTCCACTTCATTTGGTTCCTGTATTGAATAATGTACAGAATAGTACTGAAAATGTAATGCCATCTGCTGTTATTGTGACTATTGCAAAACCAGTATTGAATTCAGGTGGGACTGTATTGCAGATGCACGATTCAAAATCCCAAACCACATCACCAGTTTGCATCCCTGTAGTTGCTCTTGGACAACCCTTAATGTCAACAGGAATGAGAACTCCAAACTCAAGCCCTCATCCAAATTTTGTAATAACAGAAAATTCACCTCCACATGCTAATAAATTCAATGATGTTGGAGCAGTAGTGTTGAACACAAACGTTTCTACCTCCATCCCAGCTAAATCTACTGGATTTTACTCCATTGATATTAGTCATTTGCAAATTAATCCTTCAATTCCACCCTGGTCACCTAAAGCTTCCATTAGTCCCCGTCCATTTACTCCTACAAAGATACCTAATGTTGAACCCATTTCTTCTGAACCTTCTAATATGTATACTTCCTTTGGCAGTGAATTTAATTCTCCAGATAGCAAGTGTAATCAAGAAAAAAACAATTCTGCCCTGAATAAATGTAATATGCCCTCAAAATTGGATTCCAGAGAGAATCTTTCTTCCAAAATAGTCTTGAGTGAAAGTTCCTCCAAGAGGCCTAATTCTCTACCATTATTCTCCAGCAATACAGAGCAGTTAAAACTTGTACATTTTATGAAAAAGGTTACTAGGGAAGCATCTCAAGACTTGGAATTCAATGTTAAAAACAATACAAATGAAGATAGCCATAAAGAAAAGCAACAGCCAGTTATAAGGAGCATTCCTTCAATAAACATTCAACCTGTTTCTTCTCCCAGTAGCACTGTAAATCATTCAGAGGCTAGGGCTCCAAAATCGGTAGCTAGTAAAGAGCCTTCAAAAACTTTTCTTGCACCACCTCGCCCTACTTCTCTTCCGCTGAAATCACATCATTCTTCCATGGTTGGGACGACACTAATCAGCCCAGAAACGCCACGCCCAAAGAAAAAATATGGTCAGCTTTATATCAACGGCCAGTATTATACATATCTTGGTTTAAAATGCTCAACGCGGGTATATTATTGTTGCATTTATCGTCCACAACCTATGTATGTGCCACAATCTACTGATCCAAAACTGTCTATGTACTCCAATTGGCAAACTGTACCAGCTGACCCTGATCCATTGGGTTTGACTCCAGCTGCAGCCATGTCACATTATAATTTGAAGCCTCATTATAATGGATATGTAACTGCAGGCCCAAGAAAAGTGGAATATCTTCTAACTCATTCAAGCTATTGGTCATTCAAGAAACGAAAGGATTCTGGCAAAGTGTTGCCTGAATCAGAAGAGCAATCTATGAGTTCTGATGAAGTCATTGATAAAGAAGTCAGTAATGTTAGTATAATTTTAAATAATTAGATATTTGTAAAGAAGTTCAGTGTTGTTTTTGTTTTTTTGTTTTGTTTTTTTTTTCCTTTTAATTTAGTACCGTAATTTACTAATTAAAGAAACAGTTACACTAGTTTTTGTTGACAAATTTAGCAAATGAAAGAATTTGTTGTCTGTGACAACAGTTTCAGATTTTATAATTTAATCAAAAAACTGATATCTAATTTTAGTTTTGGGGTGAATGCATGAACAACAATATCTTTTACCTTAGAGTTATCGTAAGTATTTTACTATAATACAATCTCTTGTATAATGTGATCCCATTTTCTGACCTCAAAAAGAACAGTAATAATTTTACCCTCTTGTATAATGCGACCCGGGAGGAGGGGTGGGGGGCTGGTTGTCTTGTTGATTGGCTCGTCGATCAATGGAGTTAAGCAATTTCAGGTGCAGCTAGTCAATGGCTTGAGGACCACTGCTGGGTAGGACGGTTGTTTGGGGCACATGTGTTGGGGGACCACTTTGCTGAGTAACCACTGCTGGATGCCCAGCAGTTGGTGATACCCACTGCTTTGTTCGTCCGCCAGCACTTCTTCCATCATGAACCCCCCATGCTTCGGAGAGCACCTTAAGCCGTCTGTCCTGGCTGCTACTGTCATCTCGTAGCAACCATTTGTTACTGAGATGGCGCAGAACTCCCTTGAAGGAGTAAGTGCCGCAGATTATCGTTCTGCAATAATCCACCCTCTATACAAGATAAGATAATGCAATCCCCATTTTTTTGACTCGTCGCTAATTTACGAGAAATAAAATATGCAAGAATATTCAGAAAAAAAAATCTCTATTTTTTATGATTTTAAAAATGCATAACTTGGATCTTTGCAATTATAAACCTTCAAAATCTGATGCCTAATTCTGATTTTTTTATAAAGTTCCTTAATAAGTACAGATGGTGATTTATTAAAAAAAATAAAAGGTTATTTACTTTGATGAAAATAAGAATGATTTAGTTAAAGTAGATTACATGTATTTTTATTGTATTGTCGTTTTCGAAATTAATACAGTACATAATATGTATTCATGCATTAAGTACTGTAATAAATACAGTAGAACCTCCATATAGCGAAACGTAAGGGATCAGCAAAATCATTTTGCTGTATAGATATTTCGTTGCATAAACGTGGTGTTAAAATTTGCATAATTTTGATGTATAAATTGAAATGTGGTCCATTTAAGTGTTGACATGGAAATATCACGAAAACATTGTACGGAAAAATGTCCAAAATCAAAAGTGAATTACTTCGCGGGGGAAATTCATTAGCCAAAAAATTAGCCCCCACCCCCCCCCACCCCCCCCTTCGGGGGGGGTAGTAACATTGAAATCTTAAATAGAAGCCCTAATTTTTAATGGTATATTCAGATTGTACACAATATTCGAGAAATGTTTTATTCTTGGGGTTTTTTTCGATTGATCCAACCGTTTAGAAGAGAGAGGCCCTGAAAATGTGGAACTTGTAAAGTTTTGAACCCAATTTTATCGATGAAAACAAAGAGATAGAGAGTGGGTCTTACAGACATTCCTATTCTACCTTTTAATGGCTTTAAGAATCCGAAGTCAGAATTTCAAAAATCCAATATTTTTAAGTACACATGCACCCAAGACCTTCTCAAGACCCCTGTGAATAATACTTTTTGAAAAAAAGTAAACGACCATGAGGTTGTACCTTTCTTACTGATTTCTTATTGAAAGTCATATTCCCTTCTCATTTATTCCCTTCACTAAGAGTATGACTTGCACTTAAAAAGGAAATTAAAAAATGAATTTTAGAGATTTAAACAGAACGACTAGGGTTCTCTTTCTTGAAATAAGCATGTGAACACTAAAGACGTCTGTCTAAAACTTTGCATATGAGGATGGGGAAGGGGAGAAAACCATTAAAACTTCGTTGGTGGAAATTTCTTATTTGCATTTGTTTGAATCTTTTGTGATTGTGGGTGGAGATGACCTTATATATATATATATATATATATATATATATATCACTTGTTATATATATTAATTTCCAATTGTTATATGCACTTCCTTCGGAAGGGAAGCGAAGCCGTTGGTCCCGTGTAGTCGTTTGCCGGCTGCACGTTAAAGAACCCTTGCGAGGCAAAATTTGCGGCCCCTATAACGCCGTCCTGAAATGACCATGGCAGTTGAAAAGGACGTTAATACCAAAACAAACCAAAACCAATTGTTATATTTGCTATCAACGCTCTTCTTCACCTGTTATTGTGTTTCTTCCTGTGTTTTTTACTGTAACATTTCTCCACAAGACCTTCTTTTCATCTGTGTTTCATCTGCTTCAACCAGATCTGCATAAGACTCCCACTTCATTACTTTGTGTTTCTCCACATCGGGTGACCTTTATTTATCATTTGTTTTTATTATTTATTTTTATTTCTATTTCTTTCAATTAAAATGGAGTTCACATTTTTAAATAATTATACTTGTATTTATATGAACTATTTTTATATGGAAAATTATTATTTAACTTTAGGTTTTAATAATTAATTAAAATAAATTATAAATAATATACAAGATACATTCCAGATAATTAATCCTTGATGTAATTAAAAAAACGACAATTATAAATGTCGCAGCACTTTTTTAACAGAGAAAGTTAGATTAATGCTTATTCTACTTTCATTCAATTAAAACATTAAAAATAAGCCAAAATAATAAGACTACATTAATTAAATGATAAATAAATTCATAAAATAAATAAAGCTAATAATCAATCACTTAATCATATCAATAAGCACTAGTTCACTGGGGATAACGAAAATGTCCTCAAAACTGGGTTAAATGAAAAAAATTTCGTTGAAAGGTGTAGCCTGGGGGAGAGAAGCGATGATGCAAGCCGCATTACCTCTGTGGATGTCCAGGGAGATTCTTTGGCGGAGAAACTCCATGGAACTACTATCCTGGGTAGCGGCGGAAGGTCTGGAATTAAAAAAAAAATAACATGTAATTCACCAATTAGCCTCGAAATGAGCTTATCTTATGATAAAAGGATATGACATTTATCATCAGGTTCACGCATTAACCTTTAATGATTAAATTAATTGGACCCATAAGTGCTGCTTTTAATTTTCATAAAGGGCTCAAAAATTGTGCTTAAAAAAGATTTATTCTTCTTACTGAAGTTATAAATAAAATAATTGATGAGTGAATAATTCGTAATTTTAAAGTATAAAAACAATATTTATGAAAGTTTTATTTAATTTTGTTTATTGCATGCACAATTTTATTACGATTAATAATCAAATCATTGTTTTTTGGTTCGCAAATATGTCGTACTTCATAATTATAAATTTGGCTAAAAACATGAGATTCTGGCTTAAAGAAAATCGCAAATGTCTAAAATATTGGCTATAAAAATTTCAAGTATCGAGCCACCATGGTATATTTCTATAAGTGACCTATTTATGGATATATATCATCACGTGAAATCTAAAACCATCAAGAAAATGATTAAAATAAATAAATAAATAAAAATTGCGTCGTTATTCGTCTGTCTTCGTGCAATCCACTCGGCCCTTAACACGTATCGTGCATGATTTTCCCATGTGCTTTGCATTTTGTGAAAATCTGAACATTTTGATTTGACACTAATTTGAGAAACAACATTAAAAGCGGGAAAGGCTGAATACAGAAAGCGTAATAAACAGGTAGAAATGTCATTAATATTAAAGGAAAATATCGGGACCAACAGGAAATGTGTAATATGCGGGTAACGTTAAACCGGGGTTCTACTCTATTAGTTTGGGTTTATTGTTGATAATAATATCATGGAGAAGGAAGAATTTTTAGCAATAGTATATATTTTGTAATTTAATTCATATATATTCTAATCTGGAACATAAATTAGAATTTTAAAGGGGAGGTATTAGAATTGTATTTCCACTAGTTAGCTATGCCTATTATATGGTTTTAGAAATTTTTTCCACCAATTTTTTCGCCACCTCAGTTACCAAATAAAAATTTTTTTCTCTTTAAAATTCTGATACACCAGATTGCTGGATATAATTTATATCATTTTATGGAAATTAGCAATTCTACTAGAACTGGATCCAAAATTGAAAGCTGATATTTTTCTTCCCTTTTCTTCCTAAAATTAGATTTTATTCACTGTCAGTTCGAAAAATTTGATAATTTCTCAATGTTAATTGGTGTTCATTATTTCTTAAGCTTGAAATTTTTATTTGCATGCTTTTTCATTCAAAATTTTCACTTCAATCAGGTGAAAAACCCCCCCCCCCCTCTGCTTTTCATATTTTCCAGCTGATAGGAAGGTCAAAATGCTTCCTATAATTCAATTGACAATAATATACGAGGGTGAATCAAATAAAAACCGCAAAAATGTTTTATAATTTTAATTATTGAGTAAACGTGAATAACAACTGTATTATTTTTCTATATAGTCTCCGTTATGTTCAATACATGTTTTCCAGCGTTTACAAAGTGCATAGATTCCTCTTGACAAAAATTCTTTCGGTTTTCTACACAGCCACTCGTGCACCGACTGCTGTACCTCCTCATCTGAATGGAATTTCTTTCTACCCATTGCCTCCTTGAGTGGCCCAAACATGTGGTAGTCACTAGGCACGAGGTCTGTGAATATGGTGGATGTTGAAGACACTCAAAACTCAGATCCTGAATGGTCACAGTATGGGGCTGTGTTGCAAAAGGACACCTGTAGACGAACATGCATCAGCATACTGAAGCTTCATTCTTCTATGAATTTCAATAGGTTTCAAAAATCGGATAACTGAACACTGTTCTTCTTTGGTGAATATTTGAAGTGGGGCGGCCATCTTTAAACTGCTGTGGTGACGAAGCTTGCTTGTCTCTACTTTCTTGCCAGCTACCGGATATTTCTACAACTTTTTTTGACAGATCTGCAGACTTACAACACTGTGAGACGAAATTTGGGATTTTAATTATAATTTTGTGATTTCATTTGACTCGCCCTCATACATGTATATTTTAAAATGACCGGGATCAAGTTATTCATTAATTTATTGGTACCAAAAAAGGATGATCACTTGGCTGTTCCAAAGGTAAGAATGATTGGTTGATAACAGTGACACTCTGGAAAAGCCTGCCATTGCAACAATTCAACAATTTTCAAAACAGAGTTTTCCACTTAAATAGTGAGTTAAAAAATTATCAGTACCACAAGTTTATATGCAGAGGGTAAAAACTTTGTTGTATTGTGTGATTGTTTAGGAAAGTCTACTTTTAAAGGTTTTTTTTTTAATACTACTGGGAATAATGCCTATTTTTTTTATAATTACATTTGAAATGGTTTATTTTATTACGTTTGGAATTTCTTGCATAAAGACGTGTTTTGTCTTTATTTTCTAATTCTCTACAGCTTGGTCTACCAAGTGATTCAAAAATTAAATCAGCATCTGTTACTCCAGTTCCAGCTTGTGATACTGCAGAGAAGGAAATTTCAGAGACATCAAACCAAGGAGACAGCATATCCTCAGGAGCATCTTGTAAGCAGAAATGTAAAGAGGTATTTTTATTATCATGAATTTAAAAAGGAAACTTTATTTATTTATTTATTTTTTGTCCATAAACTTGCTGCTTAAAATTTTATACATGTAATGAAAACTAATTTTACCCTGATCTTATTAGATATGTCATTAGCATTTTCCAGTCTAGTATTTATAGATATGTCAGTATAAGCATTCATGTTATCTTTAGCTGTTAATATTTTCCATCAATAATAAACATTATATGAGGAATTTAAAAACATAAAAATAAATTTAAGAATTTTTTTCATTTCTTTCAATGATACAGAAACCAGAAGCTTTATTTGATTAGACTGCATTCATAAATCTAGTTCCCTCACTAAATGTGGTAGTAAAGAAATAGCTTTTTGTAAATATAACGTGCATATTTTGAAATTGGAGATTGTTCAATGGAGATTTTAACTGATATTCCTAACTATGAAAATGGTTTGAGTCGTTTATTTAAGCATATACCGTGGGGACCGCTTATTGTAATCGCGGTTAATGTTATCATTTGGCAATTGTAACCATTTTTGTGCAGAAAGGAACGGTTATATGCAATTACAATCTGTCATTCATTGTAATCAAAACTTGTGATATTGTTATCAAATTTAGGCCAATGTTAAGCTTTTATACTTGCATAATGACCTAGAAATTCACATATGCAATGACTCAAATTGTTGTAACCAATCAAAAACGTTGATTAATAAGAAAACCTCTATTTAAGCCTATACAGGCAATCAAAGATCCCATAATCTTGATGTTATATGGAGCAAATTGGATTTCAACCAATCGTAGAGCTCACTAAGGAATCATGCGCTTTTGTTTGATTTGGTTATTTTACTTATTTAAGTATTATGATATCTGTGTCTCAGTCCAGTATTGTAAAATCCACTTTTGAGGTTATTTTCAGGATAATTTTTTTCATGAAAAGGCTGATAAATGACGTAGACTGGAAAAGGCAGCCATAGTATAGTGATACAATACACTTCCAAAAACGAGTCAATGAAATGCGACTTAGAATTCTCTCAACCCCCTTCTCTGCAAAATTTAAATAATTGGTAGAAACAACAGAGTATTATTTTACAAACGCAAGTGTGGCGAACAAAGAGATGTAAACTACTCAGCTGCAGAAAATTGGTTAAACAATGAATGGCCCCAACTTTTTTGTGCACTACCTGAGCACATTTTCATGTTCAAATGGGATGGCAAGAAAGGTTGTATAACATCAAAAGAATAATCATCTTGTGCAAAAAATTGCAGGCGATAAAGGTTTATTAGTGATTGGAAAGAGCAAGAATCCTAGATGTTGTAACGTTCCGACAAATCCTCATTTTTAGACTTTGGCTGTTGTTATCAATTTGACTTTGTCCCAAAGTAATTACAATAAGCGACACCCACTGTATATAATTGTAAAAGAAAAGACATAAACAAGAGCTTGTTCAAGAAAGTGAAGACCCATCAAGCAATTGGTTGCCATACATACATGTATATCTAGCCCTGCATTCAAATTTCACCATCTTTACTTATAGAGTGCCATGTTTTTCCCTATTAATAATTTTTAGGAGTAACTTTTTTAATTGTCTGAACTTCTTCCCATTTTAATCTGGTTAAGCATATCCACAGAACTGGAAAGGTAAATTTGGCCACTGGGTTTTATGAAAATTGTTCTGAACAGGAAGATTTGAATTAGCCTATTTACCATATTGCTCCGAGCATAAGACGACTTTGAATATAAGACAACCACCAAAATTTAAATGCATTTGGGGGGGGGGGGGTGCATATAAGATGACCAATCAAAATTCAGATGCTGATATAGCGAAAGAGAGAGCTAGTATAGAATCCTAGCTTTTTCCTTCCAATTCTTGTGTCCTTTGGATTATGGGTTAAAAATGTGTCCAAGGCCTTGAACATTTGTTTGTCCAATATGTATAAAGATATTAGTCAAATGTGGTTTAAGCATATAGTAAAGGGTGTCTCAAAAATCACACAAGAAGTAATTTTGATAGAAAACACAGGTTTTTAATTAAAATTGTTAATTTCTTATTGATTCATAAAGTATACAGTATATGGTTATGTATGGAATAGCATATCAGGTAAATGACCTCCACGTTTTTGCTGACACATATGCACTCTTTTGTCGAAATTTTCCATGACCATTTTGCGTAAATATGGTTGAATTTTATTGATACAGTGCTCATTTTTTTTCCCTCAAGGCATGGGTGATCGTGGGCTTGTTGGCATGAAAAATCCCCAAAGAAAAAAGTTCAACGGCGTTAAGTCACATGAACTGGGCGGCCAATTCTGATCACCAAAACGGGAAATTACATGACCAGGAAGTGACTCTTGCAGTAATTGAATTGTTTCTCGGGTTGTATGCTTTGTGGCACTGTCTTGTTGAAACCACGTCGATATCTTGCAATTTAGGCACACAAATGGATTATCATGTCGCGGTAGTGAGCACCATTAAGTGTTATAGCCTTACCAGCCGCATTTTCGAAGAAGAATGATCTGATGATGCTTCTAGCCCAAAATCCGCTCCATTTTTAATAACCATGAACTGTCAGCTGTCTTTTATTTTATTTTTTTTCTTGTTGGCAACATTTTACTGCACAAATGGCGCTAAATTTAAGTCTTGCGTAAATTTTGGGAAAAATTTTGTAAAAAGAGTGCATATGTGCCATCAAAGTCACAGAGGCCGTTTACCTGATACGCTATTCCATACATAACCCTAAACTGTATACTTTATGAATCAATAAGAAATTTACAATTTTTAATTAAAAAGTGCGTTTTCTATCAAAATTACTTCTTGCGTGAATTTTGGGACGCCCTTTTGGCAGGAATTTAGAGCAGTGGATTTCAACTTCTCATAGAAAATTTTGCACTTCAACAGGGACTGCTGATGTACGAGATAATTTGTAATTTCTAAAGCTTTGCTATTTTATACTCCGATTGCCAGAGATTCTAAGAATAGTTTTCTCAGTTGATCCCTCAGTTTCATTTTTATAATTTCTCCATGTTCACATTTATCCTTTTGTATATTTAAATTCAAACTCAAGAAAGACAATTTTCATTGAAAATTAAAAATGAAAAGACGTTAAGAGTCATAGTTCAGAAGGGAACACTGGAAGGTGATGAAAGTTGAACGGCGTCATTAGCTTGAAACGGCAAATACAGTCGAGCCTCGTTAATATAAATATTTCAAGGGACCGAGGAAAAATACATCTTTTCCGGATATAAAGTACAATTCGCTGAAAATCCCAATAGTTGTTATGAAATCAGTGTGGCTAAGACTGGGATTCTGGTCCTTTCAAGTCAGCTTACTCAGTGCGCTCTTCATGTTAGGGGCATCCCATTAAGACAGGTGGAGAAGTTCAGTTATCTCGGGACTGCATTCACGAGTGAAGGGCAGCAGGATAGAGAATTGGAGGCTTAGATTGGTGCAGCAAGCTGTGTTTGATGTGAACTGTGACGATCCATGGTAAGAAATGTGAGCTGGGAATCAAAGCCAAACTCGCTGTTTTCAAATCTATTGTAGACAGTGACCTTCCTCATACTTTGAAGGTCAAGTATGCAAAATTTCATCAAGATTGTAATAAAACTGTAGATTTGTATAAAAAACAAACAAAAAAACCCACAAACAAACCCACAAACAAACAAACATCCTTCTTTATATATATATATATATATATAGAAGACTAGCAGAGGTCCCAGCGTTGCCCAGGATAATTACGCTTGTAGGTAAACAGAACAACCTCAAAAAGCTAAATTAAACCTCCAAATTGGTTAAATAATAACTCAATCACTACAATATAGAGCGAAGGGACTATCCATTCTAAGAAAAATCTGAAAGACAGGAATTTACCTCTTCACTGAAAAAATCCATTCTAGGTGATATACCGGGACTTGATTTACCGAAAAAAAAATTTTTAAAGGCTCACAATGGATGGACCTCTCCAAGGATGCCTTCTAGTCTAAATAATTTTTTACTCGCGTAATCTCACTTTAGATGTACACTTGATGTTGTTGCAATTTCCTTTCTTCTTTCGATGTCTTGAAGCAAAAATTGGCCATTCATCACTTTGTGTAGTCTAGCGGCCGCCGATTCTTCTATTTACTTGCTTACCATTTGCTCAACACAGCACGGAGCTAAAGGAGTGCTTCCTCTATCGTCTTTCACTCTTTCTCAATAGTCTGCTAACTCATTATCTCCAGTTACTGATCATTTTGAAAGATTTTCAAGAAATTGTTAAGTACTAAGAATTCTCTTTTCTAAGAAAAGCCTGAAGAACACGGAATTGCATTGTTGGTCATGAGACATATATTGTTGATCCTTACATAGTTTTGGTGCATTGCGTGTTGACACTATTGTTGCACAAACTTTTATTTGCATTGTTGGTCATGAGATATATATTGTTGATCCGTGCAGAGTGTTTGTGAATTGCCTGTTAATACCATTGTTGATACTTATTGTTGCAAAAACTTTGTCTTGCATTGTTGGTCATGAGATATTTCTCATTAATATGCCCTGCCATAACCATGAATATCGATTTTTTATCAATAATTATTATTTTCTCGAAATCTGAGGTAGACAGTGACCTTCCTCATGCTTTGAAGGTCATGTATGCGAAATTTTATCAAGATTGTAATAAAACTGTAGATTTGTATAAAAAACAAACAAACAAATAAACATCCTTCTTTATATATATGTAGAAAGACTAGCAGAGGTACCCGGGCAACCAAGAATTTGGGTAATGACCAAAAGAGTGCGATCGTGGGTACAAGCAGCCAAAATGAGATTCCTGTGAAGTGTGGCTGGTGTTAACCTACTAGACAGAGTGTACAGCAGGATTAAGCAAGATCATATTATCGAGGTTCAGCTGTACAAAAAATTAAAGCAAAAAATTCTTAATAAATCTCATCAGTAATGAAATGAAACCTGCCAATCCTTAACATTTTTTAAATAATTAATGTTAACTGTTCTAGAGGATTTTTCTGAAGAAATTTCAGACACTTTATCATTAGCATGCTTTGATTAGGTTTAATAATTCATGGCTGCCAATGAAGACAAAAACGAATTATATCGCTACTGTTCATTAAGTCAAAAGATTATCAGTTTAAATTGCTCGTGATTAAAATGTGTTGTAATCATTTTTGTAAAGAATTTCACACCAATCTCTTCTTATTTTTGCCTCATCACTTTGTTAAAACATGCTGTAGTTGGTCCAACATCCATTGGGTTAACAATGGTAGCAGAAACTTTTAAGAAAGTTGATTTCTTGCGTTAATAAACAACTTTAAACTGTAATATTAAAAATAAGGGATCTAATTGTTTTCACGTGTTTATTTGGAATATTTCAGTCTTGTCATGCTATATACATATTATTCTTGGTTGTTATGTTTTTTGTTTTACAATTTGTTTCCTTGCATTACTCTAATATTTTTAATCTTGAATTAGTAGGTTGCGCAGGCGAGTAGTGGCGCATGATGAGTGTGCCCTCTTGCTAATAAAAACATTACTGTTCAGAAATAAATTTTGACTCTTAATGATCTTTGAAAAAAGAATTCATCTTTATTACATAGGTTCTAAATATGGATAAACTAGTTTAATTTTTTTTAAAAATGGACACATTCAAAGAGTAGCTAGAAGAAGACGAGTAATGACATAGCATAAATTTTATGAAAAACTGCTAACCTTCTGCTTACAAGGAGAGGACCAGGTCTGTTAAGCTTGGATTTAACTGAAATTTAACTATGTTGTTACGCACCCCTCCCACTATTATATGGCATAGTAACTCATGCTAATGGGCATTATTTAACAGGATATAATCATATAAAGTTAGTTATATAGGTTATTGATATATATTTACAAATTCAGAGTATGTCATTTAAGTAATCAACGTGGTCATGTGGGTAAGTCGATAGGTTCCAATGCTAAAGGTTCCGGGTTCAAATCCAGCTCATTTAATTTAATATCTTTTAAACATGTTTTTGAACAAATTATATATGAAACTAATTTTAATTATTAAAAACATATTTTTATAATTTTTGCACGTAATATTTCATTTAAGGACGATAACAAATTGTTTATTTTTAATAAGTTATTATTATTATTATATTATTATACAGGGTGGATGCAAAAATGAGGCACCCCCCTTTTTATTTTCGTAACCAAAGCAGATATGTCAATTTTCATGAATCCAGTGAATTGGAAGTTGTTGGTGACCTATCCCATGGTGCACTTTCAATCATCCCAAATATGTAAATTTGGACAGATTCAAATTCTAACTAAAAACCGTAACAGACACACGAAAAATTCCAATTGAAGACTTGTTCAGCAAGGAATTCCGATCAAAACAAAAACAAAATTTCCAAAATCCGATGAACGGATCACCAACAATCACAATTTCAGGAAGATGTAGCTTGTGTATACTGACACATGCTTTTCCTCATGAAAGTGAATGTTATTATTTTAATATTTGGTAATTTCTTAATTTGCATGTTGAACATTCAAATGTCTTTGTGAAGTGCATAGGGAGGTAACTAATAAATTCAACATGTGATTATTGGGATAGGTCACCACAACTTCCTATTCATTGGATTCATCAAAATTGACGTATCTGCTTCGGTTACGAAAATAAAAAAAGAAGAGGGGGCTCATTTTTGTATCCACCCTGTATAATAATAACTTATTAAAATAAATAATTTTTACCTTCCTCAAATGAAATATAATATGCAAAAAATTATAAAAAAATGTTTTTAATAATTAAAATTAGTTTCATATATAATTTGTTCAAATACATGTTAAAAAAAATTAAATTAAATGAAATTGGGAAAAGAAAAGGATTTGAACTCGGGATGTTAAGCATTGGAAACTACTGACTTATCCACATGACCACATTAACTATTTGAATGTCACACTCTCTGAATTTGTAAATATACATTAATAGCCTACATAACTAATTTTAAAAGATTATATCTCGTAAACCAGTGGCCATTAGCATGAGTTACTACGCCATATAATAGTGGGAGGAGTGCGTAACAACATATTTAAATTTCTGTTAAATCCAAGCTTAACAGATCTGGTCCTCCCCTTCTTAGACTTGCAGCGGGCAAGTTTTTAATGGCCGCTCTTATGATAATTTATTGGGCGAGCAGGGGACCATTTTTTTTTTTTTTCCTAAGTCTGAGACGACCATTATAAGACTACCCCTGTTTTTTGACATTTCATTTATGGGGGGAACTAGTCTTATATTCAGGGCAATACGGTACATGCATTCATTCGTGTTTAGCTACAGTGCATACAATTTTGAAGAAGATATTGGGAGTGTTATGTATCCTCATATTTATATTTTGTTTAAATTGCATTTTTAACCCCAAATTTAAAATTGATGTTATGCCTGTTTATTTTTACAAAAATCTGATCATTTTTTAATGAAAATTTGAGTTGTTTTCTTACTTCACATTTTTAAGAATTCACTTGTGGGTTTTTTGTTTTTTTTTCTCCCTTCAATCTTTAATGTGTATCACCATAGATTAATATAATAGCTATACTTTTTGTTTTTTTGTCTTGCAAATATTTATAGCCATCAGAGCATATACGTGACCCCAATAAGCGTGTTAAAATTTTTGAAGGTGGTTTTAAATCTAATGAAGAATATACTTATGTAAGAGGACGAGGCAGAGGGAAATATGTGTGTGAAGAATGTGGAATTCGCTGCAAGAAACCTAGTATGCTAAAGAAACACATAAGAACCCATACAGATGTTCGCCCTTTCACCTGCAAACACTGCAATTTTTCCTTTAAAACTAAAGGTATTGAATCAGTCAGTTTTTTCTCTCTCTCTCTTTTAATATTTTTTATTGATCAATATACACGGGTTGGAGAAAATAATGAAAACATCTCATAAAGTTTAAAAGATAATCTGACCACTATTAATGTGCAGATTTTGATTCATACCAATCATATGTGTATCCCATGTACCGTGTTTCAAAAGTTCCCGAACGCAGGACTTTCCCTGCACAACGTACTGTTGTGCATGTATGCTGAAGAACTAGTAGACAGGAGCCAGTGTCTATCAACCTTTTTTTTTTCAATTAATGGATGCTCCCAGTCGTTATGAATCCTGCTATTTATTTTACATAACCTTTTTTTCAGTTAATGAATGCTCCCAGTCATTACAATCCCGCTATTTATTTTACATAAATGCAAATACGCGAATACCTATGAGAGTGAAATAAAAGGTTAAAGTAATAAAATAGAAGTTTTTTTATAATACCTATGGTATACGGTATTAAGCTTATACCGGTACAATAACAGTTTAAAAAGCGTTTATTGTGTGCAACAAACAAATGAAATGGTGTAACTTACATGTACCATTTCCTTTGTGAATGTAAAAATAAAATAAACACATTTGTGAAACTTTGCCACTATGTAATTTATTTCAGCATTTGGTTTATTTTAGTGGTTGGCCGAACGTTACTCCTGCTGTCATAGGTTAGGCTTTCCCTACATACAGAAGGGGCAGTTCGTGAACTTTTGAAACACACGGTATAAACCAATAATGTATGTGTATTCTTCCCCATCCCATACAGTTCTGTATGTAATGACTGTAAAGTTCCATTTTTGTTGAAACCTTCACAAAGCTTGGCATAAATGGCAAAGCATGTTAGATTTACTCTGTCTTCATGAAGTGTCTTTTGCACTGTATTGATACGAACGTAATTCTTTATTGCCTGTCTCTGTCATTCTATCCATTTTGGTGTTTAGTGGATGTTGTTTTACCTTATACAAATATGCTATCATGACTTTGATTCAATAATCTTTCACTTACCCTGATAAAGGAGGTTATATTTAGAATGTCTGATTATCTGACTAGATCGGTACCAAAAATTTGAGACTTTTTGACGTCTGTTAGATCTTCAAGCCATCATGAAGATTTTATGCTCAAATTGGAAATTGTAGTAAAATAAGACAGAACAAAAACAACTTTGTGTATTGATAATAACTTTTCTCTCAGAAATAGAAGAAGGCTGTAAGCATCTTATGATGCAAATTAAGGAGAAAAGCAGAACTGTGAAGACTAATGACCAAGATGACAGCAGAAAACAGGCTTGTCAAAAGAGAGATAATAATATGCATGCAACAATTCATTTCTTGGGATCTTAAATTGACCAAAGCAGAAAATACAGTCTTAAAATATAATGTAAAATAATTTTGAGTTAAAAGTGTGATGCTGAGCATGAACAAAATGGAAGAGCAAGGAAATCACAGGTCAAACAAATGCAAACTGATTCATGCTGTGGTGTTTCCTATAATGATGTGTGCCTTGAAAAAAAAAAAAAGCAGACAGGAGGAAAATCTATTTATTTGAGCTCTGGTGCTGGTGAAGATTTATTTTGTATTACATAGTAGCAAGGGTGAGAAATAAAGAAATGCTAGAGCACATGAAGCTATATCTGTACTAAAAGGAAAGATTACAAAACTCTGGTCACGTATTTCGGCCACATGACCAGACCAAAAAATGTTAAAAAAAACACCGATTCATAATAAACAATGGCAACAGATGACCAGACCACCAAAGAATATTCTAACTTGATATCATCCCTGCAAGAAGCATTTGAAGAATGTTTGGAAATCATGAAGAGAGATAACTCACAAAGTTGTTTGGATTGGATTCAACTGAACAGAAAATTTCGTGTTTTCAAGATTAACAAATGTATGGATGCCTGCTAGCAAATGAATAGAGTATGCATGGTAGAGAGAAAGAGTATGCATGGTAGAGTATGCATGTAACATTTGAGGGGTTGGGGAGTCAGTGTTTTTAACATTTAAATCCATCAAACAGTGGTGTATGCTTCGGTGCTTTTGTCCAACCCTTGTATATCTTAAAGAATAAGTATATGACATGGATTTTGGTTATCTGACGGTTCTATTTAAAGCAATTGCAAAACATATTTTCAGATTTTAAGCAATAAGATATTTTTCAAGTAAAATCTTCATTGAGAATAATGTTTTTGGTAGACCAATTACAGAAATGTAAACATGTTAAAATGAAAAGCGAAAGGAGAGATTCCATGACCTGGGTTCAAACAAGTATCAGGAGTATCTACCTTGTATCTAACCACGTATCAGGTAGCTTGTTGCCTCTACCAACTGGGGCCTGTGGAATTGGTACAGCATGGCTGTTTCCAAGTATTCTAAAGACTACTAAATAGTTAAAGTGAAAGTCCAATGATAGTGCAGGCACTCAGCTCACAGATCGGGGATTCCTCCTTTCTACACCATCATATATCTTATAACAGTTTGATGGTGTCCTAGAAGAAGAGTTATGACAGATTCCAACACTCCTAGAGAATATACTATTGCCTCTCTGACAGTGAATGTGGTTTATGCATGATAGTGCACCACCCCATTTCAGTCAATCCACCAGAGAGATTTCTTAAATGCCACCTATCCTGGTTATTGGATAGCTCTGAGAGAACCAGTATCATGGCCAGCATGCCACCTGACATGAATCCATTGAACTTCTTCTGGGAGTATTTGAAAACTCTTGTTTATTCTGCCCTGGTTCCCAGATGTTGCATCTCTTCGTTAAAAGACACTGGATGGCTGCGAGATCATCAGTCATACACCTGGTGTTTTCCAACAGTTTCGCGACAACGTGCACAGGCTTCCTTGGAATTTAACCGAGGCCATTTTGAGCATTTGCTATATTAGTTGTATTGCTTTATTATACCGTAAAATAAATCACAAAGTTTGCAACTCCTATACATGCTAATATTAATTTCGTCTTTTGCAGAACATCTTTAAACTGTTATAAGCATTTTCGGCCCTATGCTGATATAACATTTTCTGTTTGTGTTCATCCCTGGAACATATCCTGAAAGTTTGTACAGACCATTCAGAAATGCCCTGTATATGAAAATTAGGAGGGAGGGAGATGAGCTTAATATCACATGAGTAATTCTAAATCTAATTGGATGAAAGGAGATACCAAACATTTAACATTTTCTTGTGATATTTATACTTTCTTTTAGCAATATTATGTGAATTAGGCAAAAATATACTTGACTGCTATCAATGATTCATTTGATTTCAAAACCATGTGTTTTCCAAGTATTACACATGCAGTTATAAGTGATACATGAAAAAAAAAAAACGTAAATTCACCAAGGTTTCTTTACATTCTACACATGTTCAAAGTGTGCCTCCCTGGTCCAACAACACACGTTCAGATCTATCCCTCTCTCTCTCTCTCTCTCTCTCTCTCTCTCTCTCTCTCTCTCCACTGTTTCAGCTGACATGTTTCGTCAATCGGTGCTTTTCCATTTTTATCTCTGTGTAATGCCTGATGGCCCAAAAATAACTTACTCGCTTCAAGAGCTGATAACGGTTTTATTAATGAACAGATTATAATGATATTTTAACATATTCATTATATAAGAGTAGGAGTTGTAATAAAGAATATTGATTAAAAAATAAAAACTCCATTTAATAAAGTATATTCATTGCTTTTATTATTTATTTTTATTTATATTTCTTTTAATTAAATGGAGTTTTTATTTTTTAATTAACATATTCATATTGGCATAATGAGGAAATGTTTCCAATCATAAAATATAGATATTAGTTTAAATATTTTTTGGCCACTAGAGTGTAGCTATTTGTTATGGGGAATTCTAAAAATCAGGGTTTATCTTACCAGACCAACAACTCTCTGGGACCTGAAAGACTCTGTCGGAAGAGAGATAGCTTAAATCTCGCAACCAATTTTACAATCTGCTGTTTTCCTATTTTTCAATATTGTTAACTGCTCAAATTTGGGGATAGAAGAGAAATGTAGCCATATCCAGCAGGTTATCCAGTGAAAAATGTAAAACCCTTATTTGCATATTTTATGATGGGAAAAATTTCCACATTAAGCCAATATGAACATGTTAAAATATCATTACAATCTGTTCATTAATAAAACTGTTATCGGCACTCAAAGTGAGTAAGTTATTTTTGGACCACCCTGTACTTTGGAAAATATAGTGTCTTGAATCGAATGAATTATTTATATTAGCCCTGTATAAGCATTATTGTTATTTTTATTTTAAGTAATGGAAGTTTATATACTTTTCAAGGCAACCTTACAAAACACATGAAATCCAAAGCCCATCATAAAAAATGCATTGAACTTGGAATTGACCCAGTCCCAGTTACAATTGATGAAGCCCAGATAGATGAAGAAGCTTTAGCTAAACAGGTTAGGCAATGGCTAATTTTATATTCTATCTATGGAGATTAATAAATGATATAACTATTTATTTATTTTTTTTCCTATTAGTGACATGTTTACTGTACATATGTAGGTGATATTAATCTTACAAGGGAATCCCTTGAACATGTATGTCACAGATTTCTACCAAATTGAAATATGTTACTCAATTGAAGCTACAATAGATGCTTGCAAAATAAGAGCGTGCGGATTTTTGTTTCTTTCAAAATAAACCACGAAAACGAAAAAATTTGAGCACACACATTCATACAAGGACTCCATTGTTAAAGCGGTGTATTAATGCGCTTAACGGAACTTCTTTCTTCCACTACTCACATCAATAAGCACTAATCCAATTCAAATGAAATAGACAGCAGCAGATGGCAATTGAATGGCTTCTCAAATTTCTAAACAAACTTAGTTTTTAAAATAGATTATTACAATTAGCTAATTGCCTTCCAGTAAAAAATGTCTGGAGTAATTAATAACCATTTGCTTAATATGTTATTTCATTTTATTAAATAATTCGGTAATCAAACACGGGGCTGGCTTCATGTGCAACGTCGAGTAATACGTTGCGTTGGTGAGTAGGTATGTATCGCGGTGCTTTATAATTTTAAATAAAAATAGTATTCATGGATGCCTACCTCGTCTTATAAATTATTTCGAGACGAATAATTGTACAGCAAAATTAAGGTTTTTTATGCTTAATAACAGTGCTCTAACTGCAATTCTTTGTTGATCGCCGCTAACAAGTTTGCTTCCCCTCTTTCTGCCATGTTTTTTGAACTCTGCGCACTTCCGGGGCGCTTCACTGCCACGCCACGCAACGCTATCGCTTCCACGGTATGCTTGCGCGCAAAAAAAAAAAAAAGGCTATCTGGGGTTCCCTTGTTAGTATCCATTTACATATACAATATTATGAAAAAAAATTAGTTTTTGAAATTATTTGTCATTTAATTTTTATCCCATTAAGGATTGTTACTTAGTGTCAAAATGTTTTGTTAGTTGTATATCATTCAACATTTAATTAAAGTTTTAATTATAATTTACGATTTGAGTTCGGAAAATTACCAAAAGTTGTCATTTGGTAGGCTCAAAGATAAAAGACAAGAATGTGAAAAATAATGACTGCTGTGTAATACGATTAACTGATGGCTGAATCACAAAGATACCAAAAAAAAGTCGGAGATTGATTAAAAATGTTAATTAAAGTCTTATAAATATGAGGAGATATCTGAAAGTAAAGCCATTTATTTTTTTCAAAGAAAATTACAAAGCATACAGGTAAAGAATTAAGAGCAGCTGAAACTACATATCTTTATCTACTTTTCCACATGAGCACCTTGACGATTTAGGCATTTATCCCAACACTGCACCAGTTTCAAATACCACACTGTGAATACAGCCAATGGCGCACGGCAGATTTGAATTTCTTCAGTCTCAAACTTCTGACCACCCAGAAATCTCTTTATGGGACCAAAGAAGCGGTAGTCCGAGGGTACTAAGTCTAGACGATGTGGTAGCTGATCAGATAGCAGCAGCCATTTGTAAAACGACTGGTAGCATGAAGTGTGTGTACGCAGGAGCAATGTCTGTGCATGTACTACGTCTTTCTTTTGGCTATGTTAACACAATGACTATATTTCATTATGAAAAAATGAATGGTGTTACTTTCTGATATCCCTTCATATTTAAAAAAAATAATATGTCCTATTAAAATAAAATAAATAAAAATAAAAAAGATACTACACTCAATAACATAAATCCTAGGATAACATGTCAGTTAGACATGTGAAGTGTGAGAGATCAAAATTGGGGTCATCATTATAAAATAAGTTTAAATAAAATACGCCCCTAAAAATAAAAATTTTAAAAAGAGAAGTATTGAGTATCACTTTATCTTTATGAAAATGTATTTGTTGTATAAATTTAACCTAAGCATTCTTCAACAAGCTTAACTAAAAGGATTTCCAGAATATTTCAATTTTGAAAACCCCGTTGAGAATTTTTAAATATGTAATCATTACTAACAAGGGAATCCCTCAACATGTATGTCACAGATTTCCACCAAATTGAAATATGTTACTCATCTGAAGCTACTATAGATGCATGCAAAATAAGAGAGTGCGAAATTGTGTTTCTTTCAAAATAAACCGCGAAAACGAAAACATTTCAGCATACATACTCATACAAGGACTCCATTGTTAAAGCGGTTAGGCTATGTGGGGTTCCCTTGTAAGTAGCGGAAGAATGGAGCACTTATTGGTTTCACAATATTCTTCTCTGCCCTTCATGTTTTCTACATTTTTTGACGTAGAAGTTTGAATTCGGAATAGAGCTTACCAAATGCATGTCATATTTCACTGTTTAGTTTGGGCATGTTTGGTGCACTGGTGTGAGTTAGAGAGGACAAAAGATCTACATGGTATTTAGGTATATAAAGAAGTGAAATTTGGTGTGCAGATTTGTCTAGGCAAGATCTACATTACTATGAAGTTTGGGCCCAATTGTTCAAGCGGGGTCGGAGTTGCGGGGGTGGCAGTCACTTGGTCTTTAAAACGATCGGAAATGATGAGAAACAAAAGAAGATGGATCTCTTTTTCATTTCTTAAAAATACTACGTTAAATACTACGTTCGAGAAAATCAATTTTGTGACTAAAAAAAAAAATTTGAGTTAAAAAGTACAGAAAAAGGGGTAAAAAATAGATGATCTCAGGGCTTTCAGCTACTTTGCTATGCCATCTTCAGGGGGATTAATTTCTTTTTATTATTATGTAGCAGAAGATTAGAACTACTTATTGGTTTTACAATATCAGTCTATCTGCCCCTTCATATTTTCTACATATTTTGACTTCGAACATTGAAATTCAGAATGTAGCTTACCATGCTCATGTCCTACTTCACTATTTAGTTTGCTTTTGATTGGTCCACTGGGATCAGAGTTACGAGGGTGGGAGTTAGAGGAGACTATCTGATCTATCTGTTGTATATGTATGTAAAGGAGTGAAATTCGATATGCAGACTCTTCTAGGCAAGATCTACCTGACTATAAAGTTTGGGCCAAATTGTCTCAGTGGGGTCAGAATTGTGGGGATAGCAGTCACAAGAAGTAACCAATCAATTTAAGCATCATTTTCATCTTCAGTGACTCCAAAAATGAAAGAAATCATCTTTGTACTTTAACATTCAACTTTTCAAATTTGTAGAACAGTGTAATTAAAAACTCTTTTATAAAATGATTTTAATGCTAGCTTAAGACTTTATGAGCTTGTTTTCTTGCTTAAAGGTAAACTCCACGGAAAAAATCGACTTTATTTTTTTTGCATCATAACATTAATCCAGGTTAATAGAGTATATATCATTCAAAATATTTTGATTTTTTTTTCCTAATATTTCATTAAGAAAAATTCCTCAGAAAATTGAAAATTGACGTGGGATCTTCCATCCTCTTCTCCAGAGAATACGGCGGAATAAGGCGTCACTTCTTGCCACGAGAACCTCGGGGAATTTCGTCGCCGAGATTCTAGTCTCTTTCTAGTTTCGCTTAGAACGATTCTACATATCGTAAGATTTTGCTAACTTGTTTTATGTCAGTATGCCTTCGATTTGGATATGTAAATAGACAGTCGGATAGAAATTTCATGTTTCATAGATTTCCACAATCAGAATCGATTAAAAAACAGTGGATTAGTTTTTGACAGCAAGGGAACTGGTATCCAATTCCAAACAGCATCGTGTGCTCATTCTGAAGCTCTTGTTTTGTCTACGCATCCGCCGTTTTAAATTCAGTATCAATTCAAACAAGAAACTCGCTGAAACTAGATCATGTATAAGGTGGAACTAGATGCTCTTCTAATTCTAAACGGACCTGGCATTCTTCAAGAACAACGACCGCAACAGCATGTGCTAACGCCGAAGGAATGAGGTAGGCCTATCTGCTGTGTAGAGCACACGCTGCCCTAATGTGCACACGCCGACGCGGTAAGCAGAAGATCCCGTTTCACGGTTTAATGCATAGGGCTGTATATCGCAGAAGTTGCAGTAGCATTTAATTCTGCTAACGGTCCTTGTACATCGCTGTCACTATTATCAAAATTGCAGTCGTCACTATCGGTCTTGTTTCATATTCTTAGTCCATTGCTGACAACTAACCGATAGCGTCCAATATGTGACGTCATGAATTCGAAACTCCTTCTCATTTCTTGTGACGTAACAGTTGCTGAAATATGTCGGCAGTGTCGATCGCAGGGGGAGGGGAAAAATGAAAGTGTTTTATATAATTTATCAATTTTGAGTTTGAATTGAAAATTTTTATACATGCTACGTTGTTATAGAGACTTCATCTTTCATTTTAAGCAAAATGTTTTGGGTGTGGAGTTTACCTTTAAGTCACTTAATAGTAACAGTAATTAAGAAGCATATTACAAATGCTTTAGAACTATATTTATAAATTGCACTGTTTTATAATATTAAATTAAGTTTACTTTATCATTTACCAATATAGGAAAGGTATGAAAAAGAGCGTGGACAGTTTATTGATGATGAGAATGACAGTGATGATGGCTATGACATGGGTGACGACGAGGATGATGACGACGATGACGACGAGGATGATGATGATGACGACGAGGATGATGAAGATGAAGAGGAAGAGGAAGATGATAATGTTGATGACAGTATCGAAGATGCTGCAGAGATTAAAGTAAATGCAGCTAAACCTACACCCCAAATCACTCGTGAACAGTTTGATGATGCAGTAGAGAAAACCACATCAGCGAAGTAAGAATCTGACAGTAACCGATTCATGTCCCCCCCCCCCCCTCCCCTTTTAATCTGATTCTGCTCTTTATTATTAATGATTTATGCTCTTCAACCAGTATTAGAGTTTTGGAAACAGCGAAGTTCTTGTATTTTTCGTGTTAATTGTATTTTTAATCTATTAATACATTTAATTAAAATTTATAGTTCTCCCTTGAACAGTATAAATTTATGCACTAACTAAGTGTAAAATTTTATAAAGAAATGCTTTTACATTAATCAGAAGAAAAAGCTTCTTAAAGCAATAGAAAAAGAACAACAATTAACATATTTTGCCAGAGTCGTCATATAAATGGGGGTTTGATCTAATGGAACTCAATTTATCGCGAATGCGATTTTTGACTATTTATTTTTTCATCTCGGGACATTTACAATCCATGCTGACATGCTATAAATTTGAAACGTGTAGAGACTTCACTTCATTTTCTCAATTTTCCATTGCCAAAAGCTAATGGGAAAGTGAATTCTCAAAAAGAAGATGGCAATAACCATTTGTCACTTCGATCGTGGTACCATTTCATTTTACTACATTAACTGAACTTGCTGACCTAAACTCGTTGATTTTCAGATTATTAGTTATAATGTAACTGTATCTGTTCTTGGCTTTATTCAGAATTAAATACACTGTGCAGTATAATAACATGTACGATGTACCGTAGAGGCCCAGTTGAACATGGTTGTCGGGAGTACCGACTTCATCTGTAGATTTATTCCTGCATTTTTTTATGTATCAGAATGTCAATTCAATATACTGGGCATGGAAATGTAAGATTCATTCTAAAGCAGATACACCAGTAGTTTTTTAATTTATGTAATCCAGAAAACTTGTGCAGTTTTGCCGGCAAATATAAACTCTCTACATGTAAATTATATGCAATGATAAATTTTTTTTCAGGGTTTGCCACTATGTCCAATTTCAGTTTTATTCCAAGGTTTCTGTGTCTCGTCTTACTTTCCTTTTACATCTGTCATGACATAATTTAAAAATTTGGCCTAGATTTTATCAGAGTTGAAACAACGACATTACCACTAATTTTGCAACTGCTATATAGAGTAGAATATCCGTCTAACGAAATTCAAGCTGCAAAATCATTTCGCTATACAGATATTACGTTGCATAGAAGTGGTGTTCATTTTCTTGAGTGATTCCTTCGTGTGCGTCGAGAGAAATTGCGTTTTTTCCCTCTTCCAAGGAAGACATTATGTAAACTGGGAGGAAAGAAGAAGAGAGGACAGAGAGAGAGAGAAAAAAAAATCATTTAAATTTGCATGATTTTGATGTATAAATTGTTAAAAATTGCATTTGTTTACAGAGTCGGCCAAAAAAATATATCTACACTTTACTAGATGTCATCTATAATTTTTTCCGACACACAAAATCGAAAGTTGCATCTTAATATTATTATATGCATTGACGATCCCGATAAAAGAAGACCACAACTGCCACCTAGACATAGGAGATTACTTGATAACAGTTTGCTAAGAAAATTATAGGAGCAACTGTTTGCCATATTCAAAAGTATCTCAACATTTATGATAATCACTTTGAACACCTGTCATAATTATAGAAGTCAAAGAGGACTTACATTCATCGCTTGATGCCTGTATGAATTTAGTGTTAAAACTTTTATATAGTTTTAGTTTTCTTTTGCTGAAGTGTGTATACATTTTTTGGTGGACTCTGTATAAGGGATTGGACAAAATAATACAAACACCTTTGATTTTAGACATTTGATCAAATATCTAGAAAAATACTTGACAAATTATTTTGAAACTTCAGGGGTATAAAGAGCATGTTACACTTTACATGTATATATGTCAGCGAAATTTTTATCCCAAAGGCAAATAGGGGACCAGCAACAAATCGAACAAAAAAAATAATGTTTGGGATCACCTTGTAAAAAATAATGCTTGAAATGCTTGTAGCTGTAGAATATGATTATGAGGCTTCTTTTACTTATCTGTGTTCATTTGTATGAGAATAGCATGTATATTCATGGAGTTATAAAGATTTCTTTAAAAAATATGGAAATTTTTTTCATAAGTTTTTTGTTTGTAACATGCAGGGTTTTCAACCCAATGCAATGCCATTTACAGGAAACTTGATGAACTGCAGCAGAGACAACACCCTGCAATCAGAATATAAAAATATTAAATAATTGATGAAATATGAGCATTTTTACTAAATAATGTTTAACTGCGCATGCACAAGCGTTACTGAAATGTATTTTGCATAATTTATTAGCCAAATGTATAGAACTACTTTTATAAAAAGCCCAAACAAATATCGTGAAAATTCAGAAAGGTATGGCCAGTAGAATGTGTTGAATTTTAGTTGCTCCTAAAAATAAACAAAATAAGGGGTTTTTTTCCCAAAATATTGAAGAAGTTGGTGTTTGATATATTCTTTTTGTCGTTCATTTAGTTTCATTGTCATCTTCTGTATTCAGTATAATTACTAAACAGTTTACTGTACCATGTGTTTTGTTTTGTTTTTTTTTTATATATTAATAAATTGATAGGTTTAATGACATACGAACTCTCCCCCACTCCCTGGCTGCTGCTACCATCATATAGCAGTCGTTAATCCAGGTTCATCCAGGGACCCAACTTGTCGGAATCTGTCCATACAGGCTCTGGATGAACATCTTGGATTATATAGAAATAAAATAAAAAATGTTTTCCATTGTTTGAATCATGGGGTTGAAAGACAAACATTATTTTGGTTAAGAATAGGAGGCAATTTTTATTTCATCTACACCCCTCCCTCTCTGCAATGCCAAGGAGAACTGATGGTTATTGGAGATACAGCCTGCAACAACGAAAAGCTACCCCATTATTGTAGGCTGTGGCTGGTTTTGTTTGTTAGTACTGTTAGATTGTGGGATACTTAATTCATATACTAACCACTAGACTGGCGCTGATGACTGTACAAAGAAAATAGCCTAGGAAGTTTCGCCCCCAGTATATTTCCTTCATGGGCATATGAAGGCCAATAGTGATTCAATGAATAATAAGAATTTAAAAATTCTTTTAAAGTTTCACAACAAACAGAATGAATAATTCATCAAACATATCAAAGGATTTTCTAATAATTAACATTGTCATGTGCAGTGATGCCAGTTTAGCACTTTTCATTTCTGAAGTGTCAATTGTTCTTCATTCTTTAGTTTTTATTATAACAATTTCCAACAATATTCCCATCAATTAAAACCGCTAAATTGGCAACTCTGGTCATATGTGACTGCTTAACTATACTCTGTTCAACGAAAGTTGGAGTGGGCGTGTCCAGTTAAACTTCCTATTTCAATTGTTAACATTGTTGCCAAAGTAGAATCAACAATGTCAAACAACTGAAATAGGAAGTTTAACTGGACATACCCACTCCAACTTTTGTTGGATAGAGTATAGATAATTGTTTTAAACAATGGGTCTTTATCAAAGATAGTTTGATTGTTCACTAACTTATCTCATTTTTCTTCATGTTGCTTGCATATTTCTAAACCTTCAAGAAACCAATTCAATCAGTTGTCTAGTACATAAAAATTATTCATAAAAATTTTTAGTTTTATATCTGAAATTTATGTACGAGGGCATATCAATGAGTAAGTTGCATGACACAATCCGGAGAACATGGCGGTAGGTAACCAAGTGAAGGTTGTATACTGAAAGCCCTATCCAACTGGAATTTGAAATCGGTAGGTAAGCCAGGCTGCGACTCGCCATCACCATATGGCAGACGAGAGAAACATGGCGACTGTCCTTGCTTTGTCTATGCTCGAGGAGCAGCATTCTTTGATACGTTTCTTCTGAGCGCAGGTCAAAATGCCGACAGCAATTTACACAGAGATGGAGCGAAAGTATGGGGACGAAGTCTTGAGCTGCCAAACCATCGGAATTGGTGACAGTGATTTAAGGATGTCACACAAGCGTCTTGGAGTGTCTCAGATGACCTATGGACAGGTCAATGCCTACCAGAATCCAAGCTATTGACGAGGCCATAAAAAATGACTGCCACCTCTACCTGCAAACATTGGTGGACATGTTCAGGCATATCCTATGGTACGGCTTTCAATATTGTGCATACGAAGTTGTGCAACAGTAGTTAAAAGCACAGCTCACTACATGCTACGAGATGGGGATTATAAAATTGGTGTCACGCTGGGACAAATGCATCAGTGTGGATTGCAGATACGTCGAAAAATAACTGATGGACTGTTGCTCTTATCCACCTGTTTTGGTTCATCTCATTCAATCGACTACTGTGTATGATGTTTGTGCACCTTACTTATTGATTTACCCTCGTAAATTATGTATAAATCTGATGTTTTCATAACATTTTATTTTATTTATTTCAGAAATGTCCAACAGGTCTTGATTGAATATCCCGATGAGCATGAAGCAGCACGGAGCTTGTTAGATTTGTCAAATCATGGAAAGATGTCTTTGGTAACTGATATGACACATTTAGAGAATCCAGGCACTGCACTATTTGGTATTTTTAAAGTTGAAAAAAAGAAAAAAACACCTCAGTAGATGTATAACTTTATAACCATGAATTACTTTATTGAATTTCTGAATTATGTTCTTTTGTGTTATTTTCTCTTTTAGCACATGTGAATTCCCTGAAGCCTCAGATTGATAAGGATATTATACCAGCTGAGGGTACCCATCCTTTGAATCGAGTACAACCATCGAGTGATTCACTAGCAGCAGATCCTATCATACTGCCTGCATGTAATACTGAATCAGAGGAACTGATTGGTAATCCCCGTGTTGTCTGGGAAGCGAATCAAATGACAGAGAAGATAGAAGAATTTTCAGAAGTTGCCAAAGAAACTTCTGCTATGACTCTCAATTTGCCACCTGAGTTTACTGTGAATAACAATAATAAGACTTGCAAAAATGTAGGTCCATCAAACATCTCTATGAATAAAAGTTCATTACAAGAAATTGGGGCAGTAGAAAGTAGCATTGCATCAAGGGGTATATCCCCTTCTCAGTTTAGCAATTCCAGCCATTTTCCTCCACAAGATGCTGTTATTGAAGCCAGTGTCAAATATTCTCTCAATATGCCTGTAACTCTTTCGTTTGGCAAACAGAAACAAACCAGTTCTCCTTGTTCCAATTCGTGTGAAGAATTTTCATCTGTAGATGTGGAATCCCATAGAGTGAATGTTGTAGAAAAATCATCTGAAGATGTGGAACAGCCAATGGATTTAAGCATGCCCAGCTCTAGAATGGTGCCCCCATTTAAAATTACCTCTGATTTTGTAGATAATAAGATACAGATCTCTACATCTCTTTATCCTCAATCCAAATGCCCAGAAATGAGTAAAGATGATGAGGACACATTATTTGTCGGACCTGTTGGTGCAAAATCATCATTTGATTCATTCCATGGTACAAGCATAGCAGAATCCAAAGCAATGGAGATATATGAAACCATTTCTCCTCCGCCTAGTGACCTCTTTCATACAGAAGAAGCCACGGACGTTCTCCAACCTTTTTCTCATGTTAATGGTACAAGAGTAATTGCAGTATCAAGAAAGGCTTCGCCCATTTGGAAGTCACAGATGTTAGAGGGTAACAATAACACCAACAATTCCAACAATAGTATGCTGCATGCTTACCTAACAGATAAGAGTAATGAATCCAAAATAAAGAAAGCGTCTGTCGTGCCTATGAGTCGGCATCCACATGAAGTTGGAATGCCTATTACACCCACAAAACCGGGACAAGAATATTCACCACCTTCACCTGTTGGATTCCCTGCTGTCACATTCCCATTTAACAGTGCAAGTACATGTATGTGTATTTCAACAAAAATTTCTTTTCTCATGCTTGTTAATTATTTGGCCTTTATATTAAGATAACAATAAACAACTTTCATTAGGTGCTAACACAACTGTCAAAACAACTATTTCTCCATCATCTAATGACAACCAGACACAGGCAAAATTCCTTTTACCACATGGAGGAAAATTTTCCACTTATCCTCATAGGTAAGTCTAGAAAAACTCTTAATTTTAATTCTTCATGAGATTTAAATTAATAATTTGGATCTAACAATCAAACTTCATTTTTCATAATGGGTCTCATAAGAACACGAGTTTTGATAATCCTTTACAAATATCCTAACTGATCCACATTTATAAGTACAGGGTGATTATAAAAGGATATCCCAACTTTGAAAGGCCATATTTACAAAATAAAAAAACATACAACCTTGATTAATTAATTAATTCAAAGACTTTCCAAGAAATAAAGGTCCAACAGAATAATTTTTCGAACAAAAGTTGTTGTTTTTTTTTTCGCAGATTGCGGAACTGATGAGAAAAATGTAGGTTTCCATTTGAAAAAACAAAGTTGACACTGAAATAACCTTGAACCCATCCACCCATTGAAAAATGAGCATTGCCGTTGCATTTCCACCCCTGAATTAAATAACTTTTACCTGGAGCATTTTTTTCAAAAACGTCTTGCTGACGAGATATTCAGTTGTCTCAAGATAAATGCCTTACCCGGTATACATACATACTGAGGTCTCAATTCCCGACACGCCCAGCCTCTATTTAAAAGAGGAAAAAACCCCTTAAATAGTAAACCCTTTCCCTCTAAAGTTTAGGAGCGTGCCAGATCCCCAGATGAACAAAGATCCCTTAAATAAGTAACCCAAATAACTCTGATGGGCTGATTTACATTTAAAATTAGACTAATTTTTAAAAGCATGAGCCAGTGACAAATTTTAATACTTAAGGATCTTAATTGACCGGAAGACGACCAATCAAGTTCAGAGCAGAAAATAAAACCTTATAATAATAACCGTTTTAGATTGCCCCTCCAGTTGATTACTTAAAAGAAAGAACAAGAACTAATAAGTTCCAAACAAATATTTCCTTTATTGCAAGTAGGAAAAAATGCTAAAGATGATAAGTACTCCCAAACGATTATCCAATGATTAAATACAAATACATAGAGTAAACATCCGGAAGAAGTGGACATGCAGACGATGCGAACGGGTACAAGTTGACATCGAAGCTGGAAGGCGGACGGTATTCAATAATTGGTCCCACAATCTTGAGGTTTACGATAACGCTATCCACGGAGGGGAAGAACTGCCATCGGCGTAGTCTAATCCCGTGATGGGTTCAGGGACACACGGCGAAAGCTAGTCGTTTGGAAATTTAGCATGGAATATATATATTTGGTAATAAAAAAAAAAATAATATAATTTAAATAAGGAAAAATTAGATTAAAAGGGTGGTAAGCAAAAAGAAATTCAAATCAAAGAATTAAACAAGTAAGGGGAAACCAGAGACTTCGAAGAGACCAGGAACCTAAAGGGGGAACATACTAAAAATAAAATAAACATAAAACAAATGACAGAGGTAAAAGATAAAGTGCAGGCAAATACAAGACGGAAAGTGAAACAGGTTAAACACACATACGCAAGGGAGAATACATGGAAGGCAGACAGTCACGGTCGGGTTGAGAGGTCCTAAAAAAAGCAAAAACATGATGAAAGAAAGAAAGAAAAAAAAATACAATGTTTGGCAGCAATTAATAAAACTTCTAAATTATCGTAATAATACAAAAGTCTTAAAAGAAAACAAGGGCAGGCCTAACAATTACTACAACAGTTTCGAAAATTGATCAGAGGATTCGCAGTCCAGAAGCTCGAAGAAAACTATATATAGGTTGAAGCGAGAATTCAGCTTGGTCCAGTCGTGGAGATAAAGCACGGTAAAAAGACGCCAATGCAAATAGAGTTCCTCGAATCTCCACAGAATTCGAAGTGAAGAACAGAAAAAAGAAAGGCCCAAAACAATGACCAGCTTGGTAAAAGTTCGCTGCGACACAAAACAGAAGTGAAGACATTAGGCGAGAGACGAAACTTGATCCGGGAGAGGCAGGAATCAACCTAAAGCTAATTCGCCGACCGAAACTAAACTCTAGTTGGTCGCGAACAGCGGTAAAGATTTTGAGCCATGCGGAGAGCAGAAGAAAGGCGTCCTTGCCATTGTCGATATCCGCAATCGACATTGTAACCCGACGTAAGCTTTTCATTCATCAAAAAAGAAAAGGTTGATCCTCCAACGGTATCGTAAACAAAGTCCAAACTCTGAGGCAACGATGGTTTTTTATGAACGCAAGCCGACAAGAAGGTGGCACATCTGCGAAGGAAAAGTTGAATCTAGAAACGGGCTAAACGGCGAAGCCATTCTCGACAGGAAAAGTTCAGGTAACTCCATAATTCAAGCTGCTCGCTTGCCCAGGACAAGCCATGGGCGAAGCTTCCCAAGAGGGTGGAAAATAAACTAAGAGCTTCAGGCCATAGTAAGTCCTAAGGACGAATCGGCTTCCCAGGGAGCGAAGTTGATGGGGCCAAGACCGAGGCCAGACTGCCTAACCAAATTGAAAAACGACAACAGCTAAGTGAGGAAAAGAACGCACGAGACACGGATGAGCGCGATGAACGAGGCAATAACTCAAACGCCAACAATGACTAAGAAATTAAGATAGAGATTGTAACAATCGCTGTGGCAAAAATTAAAAATAATTAAGATAAAGCTAATAAAATTCAGTAGCTAGAGGAAACATTTTAATAAGAACTAAAAAAAAATTAAGTCAAGTGCAAAAAATAAAGCTCAACATAAAGAGTGGACAGAGATTAAAAAAGGCAGGCAGGCATTTACCAACTTTAAAAAAAAGAGGTAGAACAAAAAGTCAAATAAATGATTCAACTAGGCACAGAAATATACCGTAAATCTTCTACTATAATGCAAAATATTTTGGCCTAAAAGAGCTCCTAAATTTGTTGGACCGTATTATACAAGAGGACAATATTAGCCTGCAACGACGATGAAGTTCGTTCTGTCCTGATGAACTTCAGACGAAATTACCGTATAATATACAGTGCTCCATCTGCATAATTGCACTCTCATAACGACAGATTTATAATGGCAACTCTACATTCATGTTTGCAGTTTTTATTTCTGGAAAAAAAACTTTGTTATATAGAGTTGCTGTTATAAATTTGCCATTATGCAGAGGGAGCACTGTACATTAATTATATAGTATATGGTAAGTTGAAAAAAATAATTTAATTTAATATTTTGCACTCTTTTCAGATCTGTAGATGATGGTAAATGCATTTGTGACATTTGTGATAAGTCATTTACAAAACCCAGCCAACTTCGTCTTCATGTTAACATTCACTATTTTGAACGCCCATTTCGTTGTGACAGTTGTGCAGTTTCCTTTCGCACGAAAGGACATCTGCAGAAACACCGACGCTCTGTAAGCCATTATAATAAGGTAAGATATAGACTTTTATAAATGTGAATGAGCTTTAGATGAGATACTGCAAGGTGGCTAATGAAAATTATCTAATTTTCAATCTAAGGTGAACATGAATATGACATTTGGAACGCCGACGACGGATAATCCACGTCCTTTTAAATGTGGTGATTGCAAAATTGCGTTTCGCATACATGGTCATCTTGCTAAACACCTTCGCTCTAAAATGCACATTATGAAATTGGAATGTCTGGGCAAACTTCCTTTTGGTACTTATGCTGAAATTGAAAGATCTGGAGTGAACTTAAATGAAATTGATACAACTGACTGTGAAAATTCCCTGGAAAGCTTACAAGTAAGGATTTTCAGTTTAAATTAATTTTATTATGCCTCCCTAAAGGAGCTACCGTATTTTACACGCATGTGTAAAGATTTCACTGCTGAGAAGCAAATTGGTGGAGAATGACATCTAGTTAGTGATTTCGTTAAGAGAAATTATATAGGTGACTGCTATTACCATCTAAATATTCAAAATTATTCGATTTTATAATTCTTTTATACACAGAGGCTATGTGAAGGTTCAATTAATTATTAATAATTAATGTGAGACTTGTTTTTCAGTTACTATAAATATAGAACAGCATGAAAAAAGAACTTTATTTATATTTGTTTTACACAAACGGTCGGCCCTGAAAAGGACCATTTTTATAAAGTATTAATCAGTTAATCAGATCCTGATCAGGTTTTGGAAAAGAGTCAAAATCTTTGAATTACAAAATTAAGAAATTATTTTTTTACCACTTAGATATTAATTTTTTTTTATTACTGTTAACATTAACTCAAGGTATTCCTTATCATTAAATCAGGCAATAAAATTACGTTCAGCAATTTTTTAATATCGTAATTTAAAATGTTCAGCAATCATCTTTTGTAAAAATGTTTGGTGAGAGGGGGGGTCCACCATTTTGGAATCTTCCAAGTCGGGAAATTTCCCAAGTCAGTAAGGCTCTATAATTTGTTTATACCAGCATTTATGGCATTTCAGATACCTCTTTGTAAATATGAAGATATCATTGGAGTATGGCTCTTGTAATGCACAATTTAATATTGCAAAAAAGACCCAGCCATTAAATTATTTCCAAGATCCATATTCTAATGTAAGGAATAGCTTTTTGCCTTTGCTATAACAGTTGACCCTTTCTTTGTTTAGGATGTTCATCACATAAGTAGTAAAAAATAAATTAATACGAGATTTTTTTAAGTTTGGGTAAATAAGGAAATAATGACTTCAGATAATTAAATTCTGATTTTTAAAAGATTGTTTTCTGGGATAAATTTGTGAGATATTGATTTACTTATTTCCAGTTAATGGCACAACGTCTATATGAGAAAGACCCACGAAGACAACGATGGACTCGAGAACGCACTGTTAGTGGTTGTTCAGCAGATGATGGTAGTGATGCAAGTCTTGTAACTGATGAATCACTAGAAGGTATATTGTACTAATAAGCCATTTGTATTAAGTAATTGCCGATACACTTTGCCATTTTGTCAGGGAGGTCAGGTTTAGCAAAAAAGAAAAAAAAAACAAAAAAGGTGCTATGAACATCGGTCATATTCCTTTTAGGTACAGAAGTACAACAGATCAAAGATTTAATATTGTTATAGCAAATCCATACGTGTAGTTACCATTAAATGTGCAAAATACACTATTAAAAATTGACACTCATTGGTTTGTTGACATCAACGGACAGTTATTCCAATGGATAATTCATGTAACCAATCAAATTCCCAATAACGATGCCATAGTTCGTTACTTAAATACAGGAAGTCAGCAGTGGCTGATGATTTTGAGGCCAAGGTAGCAAATGTGATCAACATTGTTTCCATAGCAGAAGTAAACAGCATAGTTCAGTAAGACAAAGTATGGATAGTTTTGGTGGAAGGATGTGCCAGGATTGTTGAAATCAGATTATGATGGTATAAAAATCAGTCATTGATTGGTTGGATACAAAATAAAGGTAGCTTGCTAACACTATTCAAGAACCAACCAACTGACAGATGGCATCGCTATCGACTTCAAAAACAGGAATAAAATAGCTGCCACAGTATTTGAAAGTTAAAAGTTTGTTTACTTGCAAAATATACCTCTTAAACAGACCATTTTTTGTCATTTTCGGTGAGAAATGGATAGATTAAGCATCTTGGCTGTGAAAAATAATGTTGGAGAAAAAAATTATTTCTAAGGGCGAATTATAAACCCTTCAAATTATTAAAATGTTTATAATGTGAGTGGAATTCTAGATTTCAAATTTCATTGCTGAGTTAGCTCAGTTCGTTTATTTTCTTTTTAGTTTTTCTCTAAAATGAATTTTAATTTTGTCAAGTTTTTGCTAGAAATATGACATTTGTTATCTTCCAATGATATTGAGGTTCTACTTGGTGGCGGCTGACCCAAACGAAGTGCATTATCGATCAATCAAGCAAAAGTGCTTGAAGCAGTCGTTTACACATTTTCTGCTCACAACTTCTGTTCCATACACTTGCAGCAACGTTCCATAAGTCTCCGTCGCAGTCAGCCCCTCCCACCGCCACCCCAGTATGTAAAACTTGATGTTCACATATCCCTCCATTGTATGACGATACGATTCTTCGCACACATTACATTCTACTGGCTGCAGCAGGCAATTTTTCTTCAATTTACTGTGTTCGACGCTAAGTGTTGCTTCTTGACATGTCTCTGTCCTTTTCATGTACTTGCACAGTTTCTAAGTGATCTGATGTTTCTTTCATGGTGTTGCAAAATTCACAAATGCCAACATATTTCATTAAAATAAATATAGCTTATTATAATATAAATAAAAATAAAGTTATTTATTAATGTATCTTTTCAGATATCAAGCACGAACCTAATGAAGGTCACCGTATAAATGAACTGTACCATCGAAGCCAGTGGGAATCGCTACATCAATCATCTGTAGAATCTTTAGCTCAAGAATATGAAGATATATCTGATGCTGAGTCTGAACTTGACCCAATAATGAACTGTTCACTTTGTGGGCAGATATTCAAGGATATAAAGGCATTACGTTTACATCTGTACCTTGAACACTCTGACAGCCGGGAACCATCTTTAGAAGTGGCTGTAGGCATTGAAAACAAAAACCTTCCACAGTCGTCAGATATGCGGACAAGGAACAGCAGCACATCTGAAGATCCAGCAGTCACGATAGAGATGCGTATGAATAATCGTCACCCACATAATGTGTCTGTTGCAATGGAGATGCGCAGGAGTACACTTTCAGAAAATGCAGCTATTGCTTTGGAAATGAGGAAAAGCAAAAACACTGATTTGGTCTCATTAGAGAGACCATTAAACGATTTTACTTTACATTCACCTAATCATAGAGAAGCATATCAGAACCAAGTTGTCTCTCTTGGATATCAGGTTGACAATGCTGCTGAAAGCAATATAGAAAAGGATAGCAAGAAACCAAACATCATGCCATCTGTGAGGTCAGCACAAGCTCATTAGGTGCCTTTCTTTTTTAATGAATAGTTAAAATCAGTTCTTCAGTTATCTGATCTTGTTGTTAACTGGACTCCCTAAGATGTATTTCATAGGAGGGAAAAACCTTCTTAAGTTGTTATCTAGAAATTTAACTTAAATGTAATATACTTTAAGTTTTCAGATGAAAAAAAATCTGTTATTGAGTGGAGTTTGTTCACAAATAAGATAGGATAACTGGCAAAAAATTTGCATTTATTTATATTTTGAATTTAAAATTTCATTGCCAGAAATTAGGTCATCCCTTTTGTTACCACTTATACCTATTTTAATCAATCGTATGCTAAAGGACCAGTAAATAAAATTAAAGGAATTGCTTTAACCTTCTGTCAGGCGCAATACTGTTTGTCACATCTTCAGGCGCAATGAGCCTGTTAGGCATATTCCATTAAAAGATCCGTTTGTAACCATAAAACCTTTTTTATTTTTTTAAATCATCCTTCCATTAAAGAAAAACGTTTTTTAAGAGTTTTCTGTTAATTTAAAACGTAAGAGTTATAAATAAATGACAAATTCACAAAATTTACAAGAGCAGTATAATTGAGAGTGACAGTGGGCCTGATAGGTTCATTGTGCCTGAAGATGTGACAAACAGTATTGTGCCTGATGGAATGTTAAAAAAAGATGTAAAATACAGTAGAACTTGGTTAAATGAATAAAATAATTCAATTTAGTGAATCAATTTTGAAAAAATACATGCCTCAGAAACTTTTCAAAATTAGTTGCAATGCGCCTGACAGAACACTTTTATCACTATCCTCAATTAAAAATTTTTGATATGAACTAACGGATATGTATGAAAAGGTCACTAAATAAGAGACAGCTATTCAAAATTTCAAGTGTTTCTGGCATCTATGAGGGCGAAGGCGATCTATAATAAGAGAGCTGTGCCTATTAGATCAGTTGCGCCCGACGGAGGGTTAACTTTAATAAAAAGGAAGAATCAAACAATAAACTACAAACCCACAAAGAATTTTTTTAATTATCCAGCTGTACAGTTCTTTGGCAATACCGCCTTAATCAGCAAATGAAAATTAATCGAGAGATTTGAAATTTATACAGAGAAAAAGCCAATCAGAACAATAACAATGTGACAGAATTAAATATGACAAAAATTAACGATTTATGAGACTTAACAGGTCACATGGATGATGTCAGTAATTAAACTTGGGCATTTTGAGATGTTGCTTATTAGGAACATAGAGTTTTTTCAATAAAGATTATATTTGAAAAAATGGAAGAAAAATTCTGCGACCTGAATTTGAACCAGGAATCACGATTATCATGCTCGGTGCCTCTATCAATTGGGCTATCACAAACTATACGGCCATGCTGTCACCAGGTGTCTTAAAGACCACCAAGTAGTGAAGATGGAAAGCCCAATAGTAGGGCACCCAGTTCACAGATCAGGAATTTCTCCTGCCCAGCCATTAGAAAGTTCGATGTACACATATAAGAAATAATGAATAAGAACTGGAGTTAATTCTCTGTCCAGCCATAACAGAGTTCAACAACGCAATATATTTAGCATCCGCACGCTGTCACTGCTCCTAATAGATGGGTACATTCTTAGCCCTAGAGGCGGGGCTGGACTAATTCCAAAAATCTGAGTAGACAGTTGGCTACCACTACAATTTTCATGGTAGCCAATCCAAAAGTGATTAGACTCAGGCACACTTATGAACGAATATCAAGTTTGATGATTTTCACAGGCTTTCATGATAGTTTTAAATTGGGAAAATTGCGGTATATAAAATGGTCAAGTCCAGGAAAAAGTTAGCCTGACCATCAAAAGTTAAAACGCAACCTTTCACCAGATATATCGCTCCTGTGTTATGAGCGCAAGGAGGTTAGTTCAATCCTGTATGTGGTTTTTTTCTCTTATTTTTTTTATTATTACTATTTTTTTTTATCTTTTAATATTTCATTCGACATGATTCGATGAAAATTCATCCAATGATATCAAATTGCTTTGTATAAATACCGCGTGTTTCAAAAATGACCAATGTATTTGAAAAATCTAAAGGGGCAGCGATAGAAATACAACGTGAACTAATTTCGAAAGTTTGTCTGCCTGAAAATTTACTGTTGTCCCAAGCATATTGCAACAAACTGTGTATTTCTATCCTTCCTGTTTAGTTTTTATTGATTTTTCAAGTATAACGGTATACCGGTCATTTTTGAAACACCCGGTATATTGAAATGAATGATGCTAACTCAAGAAATATGGTAATCAGTAAAATAATAATTAGATAAACAAAAAGTTCACAAGAATAAGTGTTCCATTGCAAGCAGCATTTTGCACTTAAATAACATGAAAAACAAAAGTGAAACATGACGCATGGCCGAGAAATTCCAGCCATGCATCATTAATAAAAGAGAAAAAATGAACAAGGAATTCAAATCAGTGCCTCATATGCCAACAGAGTAATACCGAACAATAAATATGTATGTAATATACTAGAAAGAAGCTTATGCTTGCCTTCATGTATACAGTAATGAAATTAGACCTTATATCAGCTACCGCATTGGCCAGTAGCCAAGTGGCTACCATCTGTTTGAATGTTGTAGCCTAAATGGAATTTTGGTTTATTACCATACAGGTCTTAGACAGGCTTCGATGTATTATGCCTATCTAACTAATAAATAAATTGGCTACCAAAATAAAAGATTTGTCGAGGTCTGTAGACTATAAGACAGGTTTCCTAGAGCATCGTATTTACAAGGTGTTCATTTTATTTTGTCCAAACCCTGTAGGTTAGATAACTAGGTTTTCTTTATAATTGGGACTTTTGTAATAGACACACACAAATACCTCGACCTTAGAGTTTAGGAACTTAAATAACCGAGTTAATTCTTCCAGTGGACTTGGGGCATTAATCCATTAAATTGAAGTTTTACTGTATTGTTAGTCTTTGTGTGCTTAAAAGTGGTGGGATTTTACAGATGAAATTAAAATGTTTTGTTTAATGATCATAGTTAAAATTTCTTTAAAAATAACATTTTATTAGGCAGGTTATAGTATCTTTAGTTTTGGTTTTTTGGTTTTTTTTATGGATGAAGTGATGACAATAAGGTAGCTGAAGAATCTCCAGAGGAGGAGACTGTGGTATTTTCCTTCTCACAGTCTGCATCACCAGCCCTGTCTTTACATTTGCCAGAACGAAGCAAATCTCACAGTTTCTCTTGTGAATTATGTGGAAGCCGTTTCAGCTCTCATAATTCTTTAAAGCAAGTAAGTGAAATGGTTGTGTTTGTCTAATGTACAGTCAGTTGCATTAAAATTTAGCCCCTGCAACAGGGGCAGATCAGGAAATATTATTGATTGTAACAGTCTGGACACGCTTTACGACGTTATATCGCGTTATATGCTTTCTAAAGTTCACATTTATATTTTGCGCAATGTTTGAATTGACAAAGGAACAACTTTTGTATTTTTCCATAATTGAGGAAAAGTGCAGGTTTTGATTGAAAAATTGAAGATGCGTTTTAGAGGGCAGATAAGAAAAGCGCTGCAGGCTTTGTAGACGTAGGAGGGAATGCCATTTAAACGTAATTTCATCGAAAATTTATTTCATTTCTTGTATAATAAATGTTGACAGCTGATAACCAAACATTTTGTGTAATAATAACACTAATTTTTGCCCAATAAGCCTATTATTTTTTAATTATATTAGCTTATTTAAGTAATAATACCCAAATACGATTTGTTAGGTTCTAAATAAAATTAAAAGTTTCTTTCCGATTGTGTAAAGTTTTAATCAGACGCGCAGAGATATCCTGGCTAAAGTAATGAATAAAGCGTGTGGCAGGAAAGCCAACTTTTTTTAGTGGCTAAATTTTAATGCAACTGACTGTACATGTGGTGACCTTCTGTTGTTGTTATTTTTATGTTGCAAATGGATACATATAAAGTAAATGATCCAGTGTTGCCAGTTTAGCTCTTTTCATGTATGAATTAAATGTTTCGTTTCAATTATTGTATATTGTTTATTTTATACAGAGTGTTTCTAAAGTCTCTCACTCCGCATTTCGGTTGATATCGTCTTAGATATAAAGATACTGATTTGAATTTCACGCTACGGATACATTTGTACGATGCACTAATAGGAGGCATTGCTAGTAAAGAGTCAGGTCACATAGTTTTAAAATGGTGCTCAGTTTGCCCAACACTATCTAAAGATAAGGCCTGGGTGCATCATACATTGTTACATCACTTCAGTAGGGAAAATTTAGGGCTTATTATTGGTGGAAATACGATTAACAATGCCCTACTGAGGTGATGTAACAATGTATGACTTTTCAGTGCCCAGGCCTTATCTTTAGATGGTGTTGGTTATCATGTGTTTTTAGGGAGTGTTATTCAAAGAAAAATTTTTACAAAAGTCTTTGTTCAGAATTTCGAGGAATGTTTGAGGAATTTTTTGAGCGATTAGCGGATGAGGAATGCACTTTTGGATATTTTGAATGAGATGGTGCCACTGCAGTCGTTGAATCGGTGTTTGGTGATAGGGTGATTTCACGTGGACTATGGCCACCTCGATCCCCTGATTTCTTTTTATGGTCTTATCTAAAAGAACATGTGTACCAAAACAATCCAAAGACAATCGACGTTTTCAAGGACAATATCTGCAACATCATTGCATCCATTCCAACCGATATGCTGCATCATGTGGCTGAAAATACCTGTTGTTGAGTAGAATTGTGCTTGGTAGAAAATGGTTGTCATTTTCACCATTTGCTCTAATGCACAATGTTATGCAGATACTGATCTAGATTCAGAGAATGTATCATATTTTTAAGTGTTATGTGTTCAAAAATATCAACCGAAAAGTGTAGTGCGCGACTTGAGAAACACCCTGTATTATAACGATGTCTAACAATAAATATGCCCATCAATGCCAGTGGAATTCTTCATAAATAATCATCTACCAGTAGGATTCTTTGATATTCAAGAGATTGTTTGTTCATGTTGATTCTTATAAGTATTCCCTTAAAAAGCTACATTTGGTATCTTATAATTTCTTTCTTTTGAGTTGGCTCTGTGACTGCAAGTGCCAAGGCTCAAGTTCCATTGCTCTCGAGCCCCTCGAATCATGGGTTTAAATCCCCTGCAATATGGATGTTTCTCATTTGTCCTTTATTAATCACTCAGAAGCAATAGTTAATTTTTCCTAGTTCACCAGCAATGAAATCTCCCTGTGGCAAACACCATTATCTTTCTCACGGATCGAGGTTTATATTAAAATAAAATTTTAAATTTTTTATCACCCGTTGATAGGATATAATTTGACAAGATCGTTTTTGGATTTCTCATTCTCACATGGCCTACCTAAGGATTTTTAAGTCTGAGGCAACAGTAATTAATAGGAATTTCAATCAGTTCATGTCTATTTTAACAATATGGCTAGCATATTATCTATAAATATTGATGAATTTTGTGTTTATGTTGAGAGAGAAAATACAAACAGTTTATGATTTAGTTTAATGATTTTTTTTTATTTTTAGTTTTTGATTTGTTTTTTTCAGCTGTATTAAATTGAAAAAATAGAATTTCTTTTTGATATGTGTAATTATCTCTTTTATAGCACATGGTAACTCATATACAGTTAAGACCGTTTATATGTCATTTGTGTGATGCTGGTTTTACATCCAAGGAATATTTAAAGAATCATTTGGCTTCACATAAGGTAAGCTCTTGGCATATTAAGTTTTAATTTCTTTTAGTATCATATTAGGCCAAATAAGAGCCCCTCCCCCCCTCCCCAATTTTGAATTAATTTTTGAAATATAAATCATAGGATAGAGTTCCCACAGTGGAAGAGTTCACGTTATCACACTCAATAGGTAGGGAAAGTTTTTTTAAAACGCTCTAATTTTCTTAAATCCTGACACTTCAACAATAGGGCTGCAACGAGCGGTTGCAAGCAGGCTTGAGTGAAAAAAAAAGCAGCTCACAGATCATGCATGAGGGTAAATTCTAATTTATCTTGGCACGTGAGGCAATATGTTGCCATGGGTAATGGGAGAGGATTAACTCATAGCCTCTATTCAAGCAATTTTAATTCATGGTCACCTAAGTAAAGCCCCTTAAATCATGCAGGCTTTGACTCCTTATCTGTTTCTCTTTTGACCAGAAAGAAATCACTAGTAAAAAAAACAGGCGCTGGAAGTTGGAAGATAAGGGCGAACGTGATTGGCTGAATTTGAACAATGACGATTCTCGCTCAAACAAGGTCATGTGCCTTCTTATTATAAACGAACTGTATAAAGTATATAATCTGTATGACGTCCTTACCTATTGAGCACGATACAGTGAACTCTACATGTTATACCTGAATTACTTATCTTTAAATGCAATTTGTTAATTTATTAACATCAGATAAAATATAACATCTATAAGGAGAAAAATTATATACGGTTAAAGGTTAACTCTATGGACATATACAACTTTGTTTAATACAAAAAGATTAAGGTATCCATAATCATTTAGCATATATAAAAAATTGAAATTCAAACTCTTAATTAATAAAATATACTTGAAAATTTCATTCTTCACCTCCTTCTGAGATCGGGACGGACGTGATGTTTCTGGTCTTCATGACGATAAGAATGAGAGGAATTTGGGAAGTGACACAAATATGTGACATCATATATTGCTTAAGTGTCTTTGGGTTGTCAGGGAATGTACAGGGCATCACAATGACATACAACTGTGAAAACAAAAGCGATAGTAACTTTTGGCATAACACAATTCGATTCATCACCCGTTTATGCAAACCAAACAGGCTGTAAATACTGTTCTTGGAATGTTTAATTCTGTAGCGACTTCTAGCACTTGAGTCGCCTCATTTCATGTGTTATAGGAATACATGCTTTACGTTTTGTATGGACAAATTCTGCTATATGATTATCAATTTCTTCAAAATGTCCTGTCTTCGGTCCCTAAAAGCATTTTTAAGTTCTTCTCGTTGATGTATCTATTTCCGTACATTATTTTCTGTGATAGCAAATTTTCTATATGCTGCAAAATTATTTGTAGCTTCCAACCCGGAGTGGTTAAGCACATCTTGGCTGAGTCCTTCTGGTTGGTTAATTGTGCAGTTTTGTGCTATGCTCATGTTCTCTCTTGTTGTACAGACTATAATTTTTGATTTATGTCAAAATCAACTTAATAACAGATTTCTTGAATTATGATGGATACAAAGACATTGTATCCATTTCAATCAATCAAAGGAGATGAACCAAATTATATTTTTCTTCTCAAGATATTATTACCAAATTCTGATTTTAATATAAGTAGAGCACTTTTTTATATAGTTATTATTTTTTATTTGCACATCATATTCTTTTCATTTGACAATTTTTGTGCCGAATTTATTAACCACAGTTGTGGTCTATTATATTATATAGGGTGATTCAGAACTTAAATTACAGAAGAATATGGTAGATACCATAGATGCTACTAAAACAAACGTTTATTATTAAGCAATGAGTGTCCTATGTTGCATCGATATGGTGCTACACTAGTTTTAGTCGCAGCAACCATTCATGCAAGGTCAATGGCTCAAGTCTCTGATGACTGAGCTTTCACTGAAAAACAACAAACTAAGACAGTTGACAACGTGTGCATTACAGAAGTACTTTTAACTTGCGCTTTCTTTCTTGTACACAACACTGGCATCACCGAAGCATTGACTGCTGCACTTTTTCAAATATGCCAGGTGTTGCAACTATTCTCTGTTGATTCATAATTCTATACACCAAACACATGTTGGTTAGCTCACTCAGGCTATAATGCTCCATTTTTAACCGACTTCAAAAAAAGGAGGTTATTGATTCGATGCATATGTATGTAATATTGTTGGAATTTCACAATATTCATATATGTTAGTCTATGTGGGCTTCTAAGCAAGTATGCCAAATTTCATAAGTGTATGTATGTCTGTCTGTCCATCCGTCCACGTATTTCTCAGCAACTAGATATTGAATTGCAATAATTCTTTTTTTATTGGATTAAGTATCTTTCAACTTAGGGATAAATCCAAGTTTCATCAAAATCGGTTCAGTAGTTTTCAAGATATGGACTGATATAGCTAGGGGATAGTGAAAGTTTCCTTAAAGTCGGTTTTTTAATACTCTGTTTAATCTTGTTCAATATTGAGTCTTTGATGACTCAGCTTTCAATGAACCTAAAAACAATGGACAATGGCAAACAATCAAACTATTGAAACAAGTGTAGCACCGTACCAGTGCAAGGTACAACACACATTGCTGAATAAAAAATGTTTGTTTTACCACCATCTATCTATCATATTCTTCTGTAACATAAGTTCTGAATCACTCTGTATACAAAAATTTATAAAAATTAGCTTACTTACAATTTACCATCTATACTTGTGTATAAGCCCATTCATGTATAAGCGACCCCCAATTTTTTATCCAAAAAAGTGGAAAAAATGGCATGACTCAAGCATAAGCCGAAGCAAAAAAAATTTCTTTGTAAACACTGAAGGAAAAAAAATGCATTATACAACACAACTATTACAAGCAGTTTTTGTAGCATCACACAAGACTAGGTTTATGGTAGCAAACTGAGCTTCTTCGTCTGACTCTCCAAAGAGCTGATGAAACTAGTCACGGACTTTATGAAGAGATTTCAGGGTTTATATAGCAATTACGGTACAATAGCAAATCCCCTGCCTTGTACTTTCCCTGATTATTATATGCAATTTTTCTTAATACAGTCAAACCCACTTAAAACGAATTTTTAAACGTCTGTATATTTGTTTGTTATAAACGTATAGAGGATATAGCGAATTTATTTTTATTTAGAGTGGATTTCTTTATATCTGGCAAAGAAAAAAACAATATTGTGTACTTTTCAATTTTTTTTTAAAATAACCAAAAACAATTCATCCCTTTTTCTCCCAGTTTCAGCTTCCTTTATGAACTTAATTTTGGTTGTGAGATCTAAACATTTTCTTTTTGCCATAATTTCGAAAAGTGCTGGCACTCCCTATCAAATACATGCCAAAGATATATGTACACGTGAAATTCTAATGTTCCTAGGCAATAGCAGTAATTCCAAACAAGGCTTTCAGTGTCTGTTTCTTTACTAATGTATTCCTCACAGAGTGAACTAACCCAGTGCCAAAATTCGACATGAAAAAAAAAAGTTTATTTTTCAAAATTTGGGTAATATTCCATAAAATGATTCTTTATGTATGTATTTTCGTTACATCAGATTTAGTTATAACCATAGGAAATTTGTACGGTTTCGTTGAACCTGTTGTTTTTGAATTTCGCCATAACCATTTTTTCGTTTAGCTGTGGGATTGACTGTACGTAGTTATGAATTTTTTTTAAATTTTATTTAAGGTCAGAATGCTAAACTTTCCTCATAAGTGTTGGCAGCTACCACAATAAACAATATGGCTGCCACAGATGAGCTGTGGAAATCGGATTCACCCCACAGCCTTTTAAAAACTTCTTATGCTGTAAAGAGTGGATAATTTTATCTTATCAGGAGTGAGCATGAAATTTATTTACACCGTGAAAGGGTTAATAAATGAATTCTAAAAGTAATAATAAATTATTCAATTTTCTGTAAGCTCTGGTTATAGGAACGCTATGTTTATAAGAGCCCTCTGCTTATAAGAGCTTTCATCAACTCTGACTTGTTAGGGTTCATATTTTGGGGGGGGGGTCTTGACTTGTATATACACTTGTATATATGGTATAGGTAATTTGTATTTTTGGCTCTATTTTCTCTTGATAAATAAAGATCTTCTCTTCTGTTTCAGGAAAAAGAGATGCTTGGTGAAGTGTCCCACAGTGAACATACAGAGACTGATTGTTCTATTTCATACATTGGAAATGATGGACAGATTCCTATTAGATGATGATAGGCCTTTTTCCTCTTATAGAGAGCTAGTGGGATGTTGCTTCAAGAGTTTTGGTAAATGCAAAACATCAGATTTTGTTTTCATTTCCAGCAGCAAGTTTCATGAAGTGTCAATGGGATGTCAATCCATTTACAATCAAGGAAAATCAATATTAAAGGAAAATATTAAAAAAAAAAAAAAAAAAAAAAAAATCCACACTATTACTGTGCCAACTTTTGCAGAAATGTTTATTTAAAAATTGAAACTAAGAAATTTAAGATGTTTGCAAGTGTGTTAGTAGGTGCAGTTTTAGCCTCATGCTCAAAATCACCTTAATACTGCATTTGTGAAGAACTCTTTGGCTCCCTCCAATTTTCAACAACCCAAAATAGGAATTTGCATTTTATATCTTGTTGAAACCTAAACTGTTAAGTTTTCTCCTCTGCTTCAAAAGTGGGTCATTTGTAAACTTACAACTGTAAATGTTTAATTCTTAATTGATGTCAAAAGGTAACTTTATTTTTATTTATTTATTTTGATGCCAAAGGGTAGTTATGGCTTTTAGGACAAAGCCAGCTCAATGACTGCATTTTGATTTAATGATGTTAATTTTTTTTTTAATAAATCCCTATTCCTTAGTGCAATGTTTGTTTTTTTTTTCTTTTTTTTTTTTCAATGAATTTATCTTCAGGGATGGTGTAAAAAATTTTTTTTCTCTTCTGTGACATTTTTTAAGATGTGTAAAAAAATTGTTGACAAATCATAATTGATGAATAATTGAGTACTGCGAAGTTAATTTAAATGCTGCCATAAAATTTTTCCCCCCTCTTGGTGACAAATGCATTTCTGTATATTTGATTTAAAAAAACAGCATTGTTGAGCTTTCGTTTTTAAAAAAAAAAAACATTTTATTTTATCTTCTGTAATTTTCCAAAGAAATTCCCTTAGGGAATTAATAAGTTGCTCATACATTATAAGTTTTAAGACGTTACAACATTTGTTAATAGTTGTTCCCCTTTGTGTATTTTGTGTAAATATATAAATATATATTTAAAAAATTGCCAAGCAGTAATGTATATTATAGCTAAGTGGCAGAACATAGATAAACATGTACATTTTAATTGGTTTGAGCATGTTTGTGCATTTGAGCTCGACTTGTGTATATATGCTAAAAGTTAACAGGAAATTTAAAGAAAGATATGGGTGATGAATTTTCCCCCTGAAATAAAAATTAAATACTGTTATTTGGTGACATCTACTCCTACCTTATTTTAAGCGAGATCAATCTCATGTTAGTTAAAAACAAATACATACAATTTTGTATCTTGTTAATGTCTTCATACTTTGTATTGTTGTTGAAATGATTTAAAAGAAGAGATTTGTTGCTATATAATAGCTTATAAGTAGGAAACATCTAGTGTCATGTTTGTGCTTTTACTTTTTTCTTTCTTTTTTTTTTATTATTCATAAAGCAGTGTTTCTTATCCGCTGGAAAAATTTAAAATAATAAAATTATTCATTATAATATTATAAACGTAAAAAGTATAATTATTATAGATTTAGGTAGGCATTTCCCATTGGAACATTCATGTATCATATGCCTGCTTGAATATAGAATATTAAAGCAATATGAAGTACAGCACAGAAGGGAGGGAGGCAGGCTAAACCACAAATAAGAAAAAGAAATATTGTACATTTTAACCAAGTTTGTGTAAAAAATGACAGACAAGGTTGAGAAACACTGTCTTGTGAAGATAAAATCTTAAAGTTGTGTACTATACAAATACAATTTGAAAAATAAAGAAAGTACACAAAATTATCTGCAAAGGAGAAGAAAAACTAAATATCACTTTGCCTGGCAGCTTTGTAAACATATCAATGGTTCTTTTGCTCATTTCAAAGATATCATAAAATTGATAAACAAATAGCTCGTTGACTAAAATAAAAAAAATAGAATCATACTTCACTTTTTAATAAAGCAGTCGTGAATTATTGTTTGCCAGGATATAAAAAAATAATAATTGCATAATATTATATAAATAAATATTTATACAGTAAAATCTCTTTACAAGGACTCCTCAGGAAAGTACAATTTCTTCATAGGGAAATTCACTGGGAATGGTTTTTCGCTAAAGCGAAAATTCATTCTAATGGTATGAGATTTTACAGTAACAAATTGTGACAGATTTTACTGTATTCATATGACTTGTACCTGTGTTCTTTGAGAAATGGCTTGCAGACCACACTACGGAAATTAACAATAAGAAGCTCATATACAAATGTGTTATTTACAATTCTAATTTTGATAAAAGGTATGTATTCTCCCCTTTGTAATTTTTGCTGTGATTCTATTGAAAAGTTTTTTTTTTTCTTTTTTCTTTTTAAAAAGATCTTCTACAACATCGATGCTTCATATGTGTATACTGTATATAAATATATATATTGATCTTTAAAGATCAACTGATAAAAGGGAACTTTTTAAATAGCAAATTTTATCTGTTTGCAAGAGTTTTTCTATGTGCTGTCATATCTGAAAGAGTTTATGTTGTGTTAAGAAATGCCAAGTTAATGTTTGTGAATTTTTACTATCTTGTAAATTTCTTCCTGAGTTAATTTCGGGCTTTGTGCTATGACCATCGAAAGTGTTTTCCTGGGTACTATTTTAATCCATTGGATTTGTTTAGTTGACAAATTTGTTCTCAAAATGCATACATCCTCATCACGTGGTATTCAAAAGAAGGAAGATGAAATCAAACGCTTATTGCTTTTTTTTTTCATTAATTTATCTTCCTGAATAACAGAATAATTTTATTATAAATTGTTTTTTTATTGTTATATTGTTATTATAGTGTCATATTGTTCTGCTCATGTCTTCCATGTTTGCTTATTATTTTTGTTCTCAACTTTTATGTTTTAAAAAATTGTTGTATTATATATATATATATTATATAAATTTATATATAAAAGTACTGACCTCAGCTTCCATATTTCATCTCTGCCAGATAATTCTATATTTTTATATAAAAAAATAAAAGAAAATTTAAAAAATGTTTGACTGGGATACTATTGTATTTGAATGTTGAGTTAGTTTTTTTTTTGTTTTTTTTTCAATTTTTTTTTTTTTAATTGACACACTCACAGAAATAAATCTATTTGGGCTACTGTAAATAGCATAAACTATTGCCAATTTATTAAATTTTGATTTTTAATATCAACTGTCATTTCAGTTTCACTTTTAAAGACTTTGTTGTAAATATTTAAATTGTTATATAAAATATAACATTTCATACATGTATATAATTTTCCCCTGTTAAATATATATTTTTTTTGTTAATTTGCCAAATACAGTAAAGAAAAAAAATTAACTTGATATCGAATCTGGTTTGAAATTATTTACATAAAAAGTACAGTCTGCAGGGTGCTTTCGCTATACAAGAATCAGATTTATTTGGACATTTTTGGGACCAAGTCTGACTGTCCTGTTAAGTGAAATTACATGCTTGTATAGCAGTGTGCACAAACAGTGGAAGTATATAGTGTATATGTTACTGTGGGAGTTCAAAATTTGTGGGAGTGCACAAACAGTGTAAGTGTCAACATCAACCAAACTTGTCTGCGAGAGACCGAATATTTGTTAGTATTATTTTTCCTTTGGACCTTTTATGGTATATGTCATCAAACACAGATGAGATTTAGTGGTTGTCGGAAATGACTGATCTTGACAGGTCTTGAGTGCATGCAGTTTTGACATGTTTAACAAGACTGTGCACCATTGACATTTGGCTGCCAGGGGAAGCATTATTGTCCTTATTTGCTTGTCAGTCTTACTCAAGATACAGTACTGTGAAGAGCCTTGTATTCTTAACTGTTGATGTTTTATGATGGCTAATTTTGAAAAATTACATGAACTAATTGATAGTAAACGAGAAGACGATCAATCCTGATTTTATTTTATTCAGGAGAGATACTCTATAATACTTTATGAAGTGATTTTTGCTGAAACCAAATACAGTACGCCATTGGACTATAGATGTTTAAGACGTTTCGACGTTTTAAAAGTTAGTGATGAATATAAGTTGATTGTGTCTCTAATACCAGATGAGACAAATGTTCATCATTATGTTACCAGTGACGAAATATTCAACATTCTCTCTGAAAGGCCATGGAGGAAGATCAAGTATGCTTAAAAACTTGCAAGTTATACCGTATATAAAAAGGTTACTGTATTTTCATGACAGTATCCCACGGTGTATACAGTTTTTTATATGACGTCTCAAAGCTGGTTTTATTTATTTATTTATTTTTAGTATACTTTT